>JAJJMC010021529.1:140296-154385 GCA_023531435.1 Papaver californicum | reverse complement strand
ATCACCAGCATTCGGAACTCCATTGATATTACCACCTCCATTAGGAATTACATTCATATTACCACCACCACCGTTATCATTTGGATATCCATTAATATTACCACCACCAATATCATTGATTATTGTACCTTGTTTATAATTGATTATCCTCCAGAATAGATCACCTCCGCAAAGGGTGGCTGATCTTTGATCTTTTCCCCAAGCTTTTGTAACCATTCGACTAGGGAAAGGAGTAGAACCAGGTGGTGGGGAGATATCAGAATTTCTAATATCTATGTTACTCTATGAATTAGTTCTCAATGTAATAACCATGAAAACAAACACCTGCTCCTCCTCCTCGTCCTATAAGTTACTGGTATTCATCCTTGTAGTAGTAGTATATAACCACAATCTTATATTCTTTCGATAAAGCATCAAAACCAAAACCATGACTCAGATATTCAGTACCAGCAGAAATGGAATAATTGAGGGCAAGTGTTTCACCCCTAACTGGGTTAACGACACTTGCTCCACCAAATCCACTATCTCCGCCGGTTTTAAGACAAGCTAATCCATTACAGTAACCTACTAGTTCAGTTGCTACAGAGAAATTTATTTCCTTTAATAATTCAATATCAATAAACACGCTATCATCATAATCCTTACCCTTGAAACTGTCTTGTAAATCGAAAGAAACAGTGTTTTCCCACCATTAATATCAACATTAAAGAGACTAAATACGAGATTTTTATTTTTTTGATGAAGAGCAAAGTGTCGTGTGGCAAATCTTGAATCATTGTTAATAGAATTGCACCATAACTTACTTGCATACCTGCGTCTGGCAAGAGCCCAAGCTGGTAATCTCATCAAAATGTCGTCGATTATTAGTTCTTCGGGAACAAGATTTTTTTTATCCGGAGGAAGAGGAGTAGAATGTAATAAATAATTGAAATCTTTATATATAGTCTTCATCATCTTCTTCTTGTTGTACTTTTCTTCATCATCAATTAAGGAGATGGAATTGTACTTCCTCTTTGCTACCGCCGTAACTTAAAAAAGAAAAAAAGAGAAATGAAATTTCAGCCAAAATCAAATTGGGGAAACTTCACAGAAAATCATGGATCAAAATTTCAGGTCGACCAGACCCGACTAATCTACATTTTGGGCATTTTAATGTTGGTGTTCAGAGCAATCTAAACATGCTAATTGATTTGTGGAAATAAATTAATCACTGGATTGCTCCATGAACCTCTTTACTACGATCTAGGGTGTGAGATGTGAAAAATAGAAAGAGAACCACATAGATGCAAATCATAAACAAAAGCAATTAAACAAGAGCAATAAGTGAAGTACTCACAGATTTTACGTGGTTCAACAATATATACAATGTGTACACATTGTCTACATCCACCAAATGGTTACGACCTCTTTCTTTATTATAGAACCACCAACTGAGAATTACACATTCTGACTGACTAATCAATCCATCGACTCACCACAATATGACCGCACACAAGAAACTCTCACAAACGCTCCATAACTCTAAAGTATTGTCTTCACCCAAACGAGATAACGTTTACCACATTCTCTCTCACGACAAGATGATCTTCTCTGCACACTCTGACATAAATTATCATGGACGCATTCTGCTGAAAACCAATAATTTACTCTAGCACCTCCAAGATGATCTTCTCCTTAAGCACGATGTCTTACAACATCTACATACAAATGCTCCATAACGACATATCTTCCAACATCGATACGCACTCCATAAACCCATAATGATGTACTCCTTCCATCATAATGGTCTCTCACATCCACCCCAAAAAAGGTGGGATGAATTCCTTACATCTCTAATGAGAATTTCCTTGAGAACTCATAGCTAAAACTCATAGCCTAGACCTCCTTTTATAGGAGTCACATTACTTATCCTACAAGTTTAGGGTTTCCTAACTTAGCTCTTAAGTAACTAAACTTTAGCAACAAGTTTCTCTAACTTGGCTCTCAAATACCTAATCTCTAAGAATAAGTAAACATTAGAGTTTATCCTAAACTCTTTGACCGACTAAGTTTGGGTTTATCCCAAACCCAATACTCCACCGCCACAGTTTGAGTTTTACCTAAATTCAAACTCTCAAATCACTGACCTACTTCCTACATTTAATCCATTGCATCCTTCAAAACTCAAGGACTGCGGCCTCAATAATAGGTTTGCAAAATTACACAAAAATGAAAAAAATTTAAGTTCATGGCATCCTTCAAAACCACTTACAATTTTACAAGTAGAAAGTAATTTGCCAAACTGCAAAACACGATAAAAATGTTGGTCCCAAAATGATGCAGCGGATAATAAAGAAAAGAACGAAAAAAGAGGTTTTGTTCAGACTTCAAATATTCCTAGGAATATCGACTATGAACAACGATAATTACTTAGACTTCGGTTTCCCGACTTTAAATAATAATCGATTGAACTTGAACAAGTTTAAGAAAATAATTCTTATTAATCAAATTCAACTGCCTAAAATAATACATGGAGGACTCTTTTATAGACTTGGGGAAAAACCCTAACTTGCTAGTCAAGAAAGGATGGAAAAAAAACCCTAAACCGACTCAAACCCTAATTTGCTATTTTTGACAAATTTTGGTCGACCTAAAATAATGAAAGTACTCATAAAATAAAACTATTTTCCGCAAACGACGACCCAAACGGACTCCTAACGAAGTAGTTATTAACAAAACAAAAACTTTCATAAAATAGCAAAAACGCCTGTTTGAAGTCCTAAACGATGGAATTTGGCTGAAAAACTAAAGACCATGAGACGATGAAGTCGTGTCATGTCTTGATCGTTGGCCCGTTTCCAATCAAATTGGACCCCTCTTGGGCTAAATTACGACACTCGGGTCTTTAGCCTCCAAATAGGCTATAGCCTGCTCATCTGCATCATTCTCCCGGGGTTGAGAGAAATTTGCCCTCGAATTTTCTTGGTCATCATCAGAATTATCTCCATTATACGGCACCAAGTGTTTGACATTAAAAACATCAGAAGTCCGGATGTGACTTGGAAGCTTTAACTTGTAGGCATTAGGATAATCTTCGCGATAATTTCCAAGGGACCAATCTTGCGCGCCTTCAGTTTGTTATACTCGCCAACTGGAAAACGATCCTTTGTCAATATTGCCCACACAAAATCTCCTACTGCAAAATCCACAACTTTGCGTTTCTTATCTGCCGCCTCCTTATACCTCTCATTAGCTCGAAGCAACTGTTCTTCAACCAACTTGTGAACCTATTGCAATTGTTGGATACGTTCTTTGGCACGAACTTCAATTCTCTTCAGATCAGGAACATGTGCTAAATCTACTGGTGCTCGTGGATTGTAGTCATAAACAACCTCGAACGGACTCATACCCAGACTACGGTTTACTGAACGATTAAATACAAATTCATCTTGGCAAATTTTCTGATCCCAACTCTTCGGATTGTCTCCAACCATACACCGTAGTATATCACCCAACGAACGATTCACAACTTCTTTTTTTCCATCACTTTGAGGGTGATACGCACTACTGAAGTTAAGCCTTGTATTAACTAATTTTCACAAGGTTTTCCAGAAATAACTAAGGAATCTTGTGTCTCGATCACTAAAAATTGAACAGGGCAATCCATGTAGACGATACACTTCCCGGAAGAACAATTCAGCTACCTTCAGTGCATTAGTAGTCTTCTTGCAAGCAATAAAATGGGACATTTTTGAAAAAACGGTCAACAACTACAAATACTGAATCATGTCCCCTCTGAGTTCGAGGTAAACCCAACACAAAATCCATGCTCAAATCTGTTCAGGGTTAACTTGGAACTTTCAATGGCATGTATAACCTTACATTAGTTGCTTTTCCTTTTGAAACTTGACAGATTCGACATCTATCCACGAATTTAACAACTTCACGCCTCATTGTTGGCCAGTAATATGACTTTGAAACAAGTTGGAAAGTCTTATCCCTTCCCATATGCCCCTCGTCATGTAACTCCTTAATAATCTTCAATCGGAGACTAGAATAAGGAATACACAATTGGTTACCTTTGAAGAGAAATCCTTCATGCATAAGGTAATCACTTCGTTTGCCTGAACTGATATCATCCACAATATCCGTAAAGTTCGGATCGGTTAGAATATGGTCAGAATATGAATCAAAATCTATTACCTCAGTTCGCATGGTGTTGAGTATCATACTCCTTCGGCTTAAGGCATCAGCAACTTGATTTTGTGACCCAGCTTTGTGCTTCAGTACAAAAGTGAACTCTTGCAAATAACCAGCCCACTTACCATGTCTAGAAGAAAGCTTCTCTTGACTGTTGATGTGCTTCAAAGAGTCATGATCAGAAAACATAATGAACTCGTTATGAATTAGATAGTGACGCCAATGCTTCAAGGCTTGAACTATAGCATAAAAATCCACATCATAAGTACTATAGTTGAGCTTAGCACCATTCAGCTTCTCACTGAAATACGATAAGGCCGTCCTTCCTGACTCAAAACAGCTCCAATTCCCACCTTCGATGCATCACAATGTAATTCAAACGGCTTCCTGAAATCAGGTAACACCAATAACGGTGCAGTTATCAGCTTTGTCTTGACAGCTTCAAAGGTTTCGTCAGCTTCCTCAGACCATGAAAACTTTCCTCCTTTCATGCATTCAGTAATGGGTGCCATAATGGTGCTGAAGTGGAGAATAAAACGTCGGTAAAAAAGAAGCAAAACCATGGAAACTCCTTACCTCGTGTAATGTAGTAGGTGTAGTACAATTTCCCACAACTTCAACCTTGGACTCATCTACCTTGATTCCATCCTTGGTGACGATATAACCGAGAAATAGAACTCGATTTGTCATGAATGAACACTTTTTGATGGACGCATATAATTTCTCCCTGGTAGAACTGAGAGCACTTCTCGAAGATGTTGAACATGCAAGTCCATGTTAGCACTATAAATAAGAATATCATCGAAATAAACAACCAAAAAAGTAACGATAAAGGGTCTGAGTACTTGATTCATGATACGCATGAATGTACTTGACACATTGGTCAACCCGAATGACATAACCATCCACTCATATAATCCTTCTCGAGTTTTGAAAGCAGTCTTCCACTCATCACCTTCACGGATTCTGATCTGATGGTACCCACTCTTCAAGTCGAGTTTGCTAAACACCTTTGCTCCACACAACTGATCTAACAAGTCATCCAATCTGGGAATTGGAAAACGGTATTTGACTGCGATTTTGTTGATGGCTCGACTGTCAACACACATTCTCCACGTTCCATCTTTCTTTGGAATCAGCAAGGCTGGTACTGCACAAGGACTTAGACTCTGTCGGATCAATCCTTTCTGTAGCAAATCTTCCACTTGACGACGAAGTTCTTCATGCTCCTTAGGACTCATTATGTAATGCGTTTTATTTGGCAAGCTTGATCTAGAAACGAGATCAATACGATGTTGTATATCCCGGAGAGGTGGTAGCTCGTCCGGCAACTCGTTAGGAAAAACATCCATAAATTCCTTAATTAAAGGTTGAGATGCAATGGGAATACAACTTTCATCTTGTTGTTCTTCTTTGCCAATCAACACATACAATTTACCTGCATCTTCTACCTCATCTTCAAACTGCTTAAATGACAAGAGATTGGTAGCTTCTCCAGTAGATGGTGTAGGTGCAATCTCTCTACTGGGTACAAGTACTATACGTACGTCGTTCCATAAAAACTGTAGGTATTATTATACCCGTCATGACTACTTTTCCTGTCAAACTCCCATGACGACCCAACAACAAGTGACAAGCATCCATACTAGTAACGTCGCACCATATTTTATCTTTATATTTGTTACCAATCGAAAGAGAAATCAAGCAACGTTTGTTTACTTTTACCTCATTCCCTTTCTTAATCCAAAAAAGCTTGTATGGATGTGGATGTGTCTTGGTTTCCATCTTGAGTCGTTTCACGACCTCTTCATCAACAATATTCTCGCAACTTCCAGGATCAATAACTAGACGACAAACTTTTCCTTCGATCGTACATGTCGACTGGAATATATTATTACGCAACCAGCTGTCGCCCTCATCTTTACGTGGAGTGAGACAACTTCTTCTTACTACAAAGTTCACTCCTTTATCTCCAGAAACTACTTCATCGACAGGTTCAGAATCATCCTCATGATCCTCTTGATAATCAGTTAGCCAGCCATCTTCTTCACAGTCGTTTTCAGTGAAAAATACCTTGTTCGCTCGTTCTGTTTTTTGACAGTCACTGGCTTTGTGCCCATATTCTCCGCACTTATTACACCTACCACCAAAAGTGGTAACTGGGGTTTTATTTGGTGTTGACGAAGAATTAAGTTTACTAGTACTAGGTGTTGAAGCACTACGGTTACTTGCTGGAGATGCTGCCACATTGATACTCCAATTTAAGCTTCTACGCCCTACTTGTTTATCTATATGTCTTGCTTTATGATGTGCATCCGAAATAGAGCAGCAATCAAACATGTTGAGTGTATCCTGATATTGTGGCGGAAAACCACCTATATAGCGAGCGACTTTTTGCTCATCTGACTCTAACAAGTCGTTAAGAGAAAGTAGTCGGTAAAACTCCTTGGTGTAATCGTCTATAAAACGTACTCCCTTGCGTAGGTTTTGCAGCTGCTAGTACATCAATCCAATGTAGTTATGTGGTAAAAACTTTGTTCTCATGTGTTTCTTCAACTTCTCCCATGATACTAAATTTTTTTTTCCTTTACGACTGCGTAACATCTTGTGTTGTTGCCACCACGAATTAGCCCTCCCATGAAACATAATCACTACCAACGAAACTCGTTTGTTATCTGGTACTTATTTGAATTCCAATACTTCCTCAACCGTATTCAACCAGGAGAGGAACTCTCCTGTTCCAAACCACCATAAAATTTTAGGATCTCTATTTTTATTACTGCCTTCCAGCGATCAGAATCCTCTCGTTGATTTATTCTACCTTCGCGATGCCCTCTAGCAAAAAGGTTAGTGTTATCATCTTCTTCCTCCTTCCGAAGGTTAAACCGACCCAGCAAACCTTGGACATCTTCAATGAATTCTTCTCTAGATCTCCATGGAATGAAACCTTCTGGACCTCCTCCTCGACCCTGACCGATTGCTACTCTTGGTGACATCTTATCAACCCTAGAATCGACTTCACTCTGATACCAACTGATGCAGCGAATAATAAAGAAAAGAACGAAAAAAGAGGTTTTGTTCAGACTTCAAATATTCCTAGGAATATCGACTATGAACAACGATAATTACTTAGACTTCGGTTTCCCGACTTTAAATAATAATCGATTAAACTTGAACAAGTTTAAGAAAATAATTCTTATTAATCAAATTCAACTGCCTAAAATAATACATGGAGGACTCTTTTATAGTCTTGGGAAAAAACCCTAACTTGCTAGTCAAGAAAGGATGAAAAAGAAACCCTAAACCGACTCAAACCCTAATTTGCTATTTTTGACAAATTTTGGTCGATCTAAAATAATGAAAGTACTCATAAAATAAAATTATTTGTCGCAAACAACGATCCAAACGGACTCCTAACGAAAATAGTTATTAACAAAACAAAAACTTTCATAAAATAGCAAAAACGCCTGTTTGAAGTCCTAAACGATGGAATTTGGCTGAAAAACTGAAGACCATGAGACGACGAAGTCGTGTCATGTCTTGATCGTTGGCCCGCAAATTGGACCCCTCTTGGGCTAAATTACGACAATCGGGTCTTTAGCCTCCAAATAGGTTATAGCCTGCTCATCTGCATCACAAAAAAAGTAACTGATAATAAAAAAAATAAAGCAGTGTAGGAGTCACCGACTACCTTTGGGAATTTACATATTCCTGCATGACTACAATGAGTTTAAAAAACACAAGAGCATCACCGAAAACAGTAGGTATGATAGATGATATATTCTAGTACTAGTCGTATTACAAAACTGCACAAGGGGTCCTACACCTTCAAAGGAGTAAACCACAGATAGCAGCCAGGTATAGCCTTGTCTACTTTTGTACATAATGGTCCATTTTTATCAAGTTCCATTCTTTCCTAAGAGCGGTTATGCTGTCTTATTATTGAATAGAAGAAAAGAAGATGCCCTAACAGAATGACAATTGACACTAATTTTTTTGAGAATTTCTTGAAAAGTGATAATAGAACTAACATGTGTTTTCATGGGTCTCAGATTTATTATCTTCATTCCCTTCACTAGTCGTATGCACATGCTTGCACGTATTCTTTAAAGAGAAACCTATGTTGAACAAGGACTCATGCAAATAATGAAAGACCTAACACTGATGAAATATCGAGTTGTTTGATTATTGGCCTTTTATTTGGTTAAAGCCTCGCCAAAACCACTCACGGATACTTATATCAACTGTTATACTGTTGACTTTTGTAATACAATTTCAATCCAATATGGCACATTTGAATTGTGTTTATCAGTATATGTTTTCAAGAAATAGATTATGTCAAAGACCAATAATCCAATGACTCAATGAATCCATTAATCGAGACTTTCACTTTTTCTGATAAATCTTCATACAACGCAAATTTTTCTGTAAACAACACGTATATGCACATGTACACAACTAATACTTTCAAAAACAAGTTATTTCTAAACCACCTTTGCAGAAAAAAAAAAGAAAGAGAAAGAGAAAGACCTCAACAATTTATATTCGTCTATGTTTATTCGATCATTAACTGCACAATATATTTACCTGCTATGTGATGAATCCTAAGTTGGACCAGCTCTTAACCTCAAATGTCCAAGGCCAACTGACACAAATAGACCAATTACAGATGTCTAGGATTGTACCCAGATCACAAGATTATCTAATTTCTTAGGCAGTGGGCAAAAATTTATGCAGCAATAAGCTTTGAAAATCTAGATCAAGAGAATACAGGCTTAAAACAGTAGGAATCATCAACTTTCGTAAGTGTCAAGTTAAACACGGCAACCTCACTAATGTGGAGACTTAACTGAGTAAACTCTCTCCTGCGTGCCTAAGCATAACTACAAAAACCACATCTATGCCAACCACATTAGAATAATTAAGCAAAGAGGGCAGTGGTAGGTGAGCATGGCTACAATGGAGACATCCTACATAAAGCCTTTAATATACTCAGTATTCAAATGATTCACATTTCTGACATACAATGGAGATCACAGAGGTCTGTGCTTAATGATGGCCTAAACCTATGCATCTGTATCCCAATCTATCCGTCCTAGAAGGACAATGGCTCGTAAAAAGCTCATCGGCCTAGAGAAATGCAGTAAAACAGATATGCTGAATTCTATTGTGAAGCTCTAATGTGACATTGTGAGTATTTCCGCAGGATCCATTCGTTACAACATTTTGACAAAGAATAACACAATGGGATAAAGCTTGGAAGACCACTAGAAACTATGGCAAGAAAATCAAGGGAAGGACAGGCGGACTCATTGCCTCAAGCACACACATGTCTACAACATCAGCCATTTTTAGGCCTTTTAAGAATAAAAGGCAGGAGTTTAGCAGGTAACCCCGCACTGTCCTAAAAGCTACATAAAAAAGCATTTGATTTTGAATCCTAAATTATCTTCACCACTAGTAAAAATTAAGTTATCCTCAAACAATCAAACTTAGAAGTAAAAAAAATTACTCTTACTAGCCATGGAGACCAAAGATCTGCTACTCAAAACAAAGTCTGTTTCATTGCTTTGATGGATATCTGTCAACATCACAGTAGTACCACTTCCTCTACACAGTTTTGGGTTCTTGCATTGTACCTGCGCAGTTACCCCCAAATTAATTAGATTCAATTATTAGGAAACCCTTGTTAAAAACATTAGACATTATCACAAGTAAAGTATACACATACATGATAACAGGCTCCACAACCAACACCGTCTCTAAAGAGAGAAGCAACACCAGCTGCAAGGTATCCTCCATTGAAACTTGGAGCCAATGAACCATACCCACATGCCCCAGCTCCAGAAAATCAAAGCATTAAAACTAATCTTTCCACAGTTTTCTTTTAAGCACCATACTTGACCATAAAAGAAATAGATAAATAAGATGTGACCACAAAAATAAGCTTTTGAGAAATGGGGAAGTATCTTACCGGAGAGAGACCTTCGGATCGAAAATAAGCAGCTTTGCTTTGATGCACTCATACAACTGGGCTTGCAAGGGGAGGAGGAGGAGCAGCAGAAGCAGAAGAAGAAGACGAAATGCAAAGAAAAAAAGACACAACAGGGATAGCCATTGGTGATGAATGTGAGAGAGAAGATAGTATCAGACTGAGACCCCCTGTTTTGGGCACAGTACACCCGTGGTGAGCTGAGAAACAAACACTTGTCGTGTTCTTTCAACCCTCACCGACTAGGACTAGGCACGCGCAAAGCTGCTGAACAACACAGCCATGGCTCTGTCCGTACCTAGTACACGCAAAGCTGACTAATTGAAATCGAAGACGAGGTTTACTTAACAGGAATGGAAATTGAAATCGAATCTGGATCCACTTACAAATGACATCTATTAACACTTTAAGTCACTATGCCAAGGGTGGCTTTTATGGAACATAGATAGGCTATCGACAACCATGAACACAACTAGAAACCGTTTTTAGAAACTAAATGTTAAAATCGAAAAAATGGACTAATTTTGATTAAATATAATTTCTCAATGTGAATCGTATTCGCCTTGATTTAACAGGGCAGTGACAGAAGTTTGAGTAGGTTCAAGAGGTTGAGTTTCATCATCATATTTTGGAAAAGGAATCTGATGAAGGGGAGAGTATCGGGTCGATAGACGCTAAAGACTTCTATTGGAATAGAGGTATATACAAGGAGGAACATCCGGAAAAAAGTAGACCACCACCAGGAGTTTCTGGAACCAGTGTATTGTCAGGGGCACTAGATTTTTTTTTTTTGTGATACGCAAAAGTCAGACCCGGACGCCTATCCAAATCCAGCAAGGCATCCTGGCCCCACTACCAGACCCACCCCGTCCAACCCAGACTATACAACTACATTTATATGAATACAAACATTTACGTTTCGAAATGAAACTCTACTTTTTTATTGCCCAGGTGGGGATTAAACCCCTGACTTCCTCTTTACCGGAGTTGATGAGAAACCATTGAGATATAAGGTTGGACCCAGTCAGTGGCACTAGGTGTCATATGAGTTTGTTGCATGACCTCTGGTGTGCCACTTCTTTGACGGGTTCTACAACTTGGTTGAATTCATTTGGGTCATCTGCTCCAAGTAATATTCATGCATTCTCTGTGATCGCCAATGATAATCGTCCCCCCCCCCCCTCCCCTCCCAATATGGATAAGTTCGATCAAGAGCTTGAGAAACAATTGGAACAACGATAGTCTCCCCTTGTTGATTAATACTCGGCATTTCCCAATCAAATGGTGGCATAGCTGACGAAGAAGATGAACCTCTATGCTACTGGGATACATGAAGGGAGCAGGCGTTGGTGGTGGATGTTGGGAAGGAAAAATATTGACATCAAGTGGCAATTTTTAAGGCTGGTATATCCATCCCTTTTAAATTTTGTGGCTCTATAGCAATGTTAGACTTACAAATTGTGCTAAACCAATAAAGATAATCACTTATACCATCATGCTCCAATACCAAGTCATCAGCATATTCCCATGCTCTACCAGTTTCCAACAACACCACGTAATTATCATAAAAAATCTTCCCGCTTGGAAGTGGCTTGATTGCTTTCATTGTACTCCCTTATAGCTATAGAAGGTGCCTTTAGCCGAAGTACCAAACACCTTTTTACAAAAGGAGCATTGTAAAACACCGATCGACTTAAGCTCAACAGTAGCATCCTTTGAGCCGCGTCACTTTGAAACTCAAGATGATTCAAATATGGCATAGTAATAATGTTTTGGCTTGTTCGACACACTTGTTGAAGCATATTAATCAGTCCAGAGTGTTGACCGTTATCAATCTGATTGGGCAGCCAAATATGAGTTTGGTACTTTTCTATAACCAGAAAAACAATATTATGTTCGTGTAGAGAAGGTTCACCAACACGAAAGAAAGCATACCACCAATACTTTGAAAAAATTACCAAAATTTAATTAGTTAATATATTAACATTTTAAAAATTAAAAAAATAATTAAGCGGTGTATAATAAACTAGTTTTTTACCTCCATAATTCCCAATAAAAAAAACAAACTTGTTTTGGAGCCCGGGCATTCAATGAGGCATATATAAAGCCTCGATAGCAGCGCAGACCCCCAATCATATGTTGGATCTAACTCTAAATTTTCAAGCGATTCGATAAAACCAAGACTTGTTATTGAGCTAGCATTTGGACAAATACAACACTCTTTCGAGATCATCAAAATGGTTGGTGTCCTCATAACTGGATTCTCTTCCACTCTTCGAGCATATCGTTGTAAGAAATTATTCAACCCAAACATTCTTATTCCACTGCATTTCACAACTTTGTGCATATCATTTCCTTGCTCGTCAACACAGTATAATTGAAGGCGTTCTTTCTATTTCGATTGTGATAGCCATTTCCCTTGGTCAAATAAAACCAAATTTCCCTTGCATAATATTCCCATCAACATGTATAATTTAATATTAAATTTCGGGTAATCTATAGATTTTTTTTTGCATAATCTAAATTTATGTCAATTCTAGAATTTGCATATAAAACCAAAAATAAAAATCACAAAAATGAATTAGTGAACAAAAAAATTTACAACATTCAAAATCCTTAAAATAGAACGTATTTTGTAGTGTTCCGCCAGTGTTCTAATATTACTCAAACTATTTGAGACCTATGGTTCTCATGGTTTAAATAATAGAAAAGACACCAAGAATATCTTCGGACTATCTCTTTAACTATATTAGGGAGTCACCCAAACACCGCACCCAACTCAATCCACCCACCTTTGTGGCTCGGTAAACTGACTTCTCTCTTGATATCCAAATATATGGTCCCCGAGTATACCAGCACCCGTTTGATGGCTAATATTTTGGAGCTCCACATCCTTATCCTGATTCCAGTCAATTCCACTTTTTGGGGTGTTTGGTGTTTATCATTTTCTGTTTCTTTTATTCCTTAATAAACTCATTATGGCAGAAGAATTTTTAGAGTAAAAACTTTCACAAGTTTTTTTGATTTTTTATTATAAAAAAGAATACGAAAAAATTATGAAGAATTTTTTTTTATTTATAAGCAGAGGAAAATTGGTCGGTGAGGACATAGTTTCCATCGAAAAATATAATCTTAATCGCTGGCGATCAAATCGTTTGATAAAAGCTAGATCGTTTAGTATATTTTCCACGTTGACGAGCTAGTTTACCTACCACATGGCATAGCAAACCCATGTGCATAAAATTTGACCTACAATGGTCACCCAAGCAATTTACTCGTTTACCGTATCTACAATGGCTCAAAAACGGTCAAATTAGCTAATTTAGCCATACCATTCCCCTTGGCCTTAGCAGTCATGCTAAATAGTTGGTGTGGTGGTGTTGGTCACATTTCCCATAAAGTGAGTCGGCAAAAGATTATAGGAAACTGAAACTCCATCTCCACTGACTCTTTGACTTTTGACTCTTTTGAGTACTCTCCGAAATCCTGATTTCTCATTTCTGAGATTTTGATCTCCAATCTCCATCTAGCTGATCCAAGGGTTTCATTGATAAGAGAATGGACGGAGAAGAACCTGAGAAGAAAAAATCATGTGTAGTACTAGTAATAGATGTTGAAAATGGATTTGATCTGGAGAAAGCAGTATGTAGTCATGGATTATTCATGATGCCACCAAATGTATGGAACCCAGAAACAAAAACACTTGAACGTCCTTTACGACTACTCTCTGAACCTTCAACTTCACTCACTGTTCATATTTCCTCCTCCTCTTCCCACTCTTTTTCATGTCTCCATGTTCGTGTTTTAGACACACTTGCGCTCTCTAAACAAGACGAGCAACATTTACTCTCTCAGGTATCAAGAATGTTGAGGTTGTCAGAGAATGAAGAAATCAATATAAAGGGGTTTCAGAAAATA
>JAJJMC010021529.1:0-85296 GCA_023531435.1 Papaver californicum | reverse complement strand
CGACGATCTATCAAAAGAGTTGAGTGCTGAGAAAGATCAGAGGTCCCTCTTGGATGAGCAAGTAAAAGATTGTCAACAGAAAATTCAATAACTTCAATTAGATATTCAATATGGATGCGCTTATACAACGTGGTTGAGACAAGATGCAAAAGCAAAAATTGCAATGTCATTCAACAATGCCTTGGATCGTGCACAAGCTGACAACACTATACTCAATAGTCGGGCTTCTGTTCCGAAGGTTCCTCTGCAGCCATCCAGAGGCAACATTCCCGATCCATGATGATATCCGATTTTCTTCTTCTGTTTAACTTGTATTCCGCTAGGTTGATTCGTATCTTGTAACTTGTAATTTGGTACTTTAACTGGCAACTTTGAGTTGGAATCTATCTTTTGTAGCTTTTTGAACAATGTTATTCCTGCATAAAAAATGACATATTTGTATGAAATCATTAGTCAATCAAATTGTTTCATGAGTACATTCTATCGAAATATTTATACCTCAAAACATGTCATTCGGGAACCCAACACATACGAGTCTCACTCGGGCCAGGAGTAAGCTACAAGGTGGTCCCAATGGTACCCTGAAAATGATAACCATTGATTATCTCATTAGGTATCCCTTCTTTATAAGAATCTCGCACTAATAGAAATTCTTTAAGGGCTTATACTTACCTAAATTTTTATCTGCTTGAGTTACGATTGTTTCGCTAATCGCCAGCGTCCTCCAGAATAAAATGTTCCTGGAGTAATTAATAGTTTCATGTCAGGCATCTCTTTATTAGGAAATCCCATTGTCAAATGTATTATTAATCAAGGAATTTCAAGAGAAGGTGCATTATTTATGCTTTATCTAACATGAGTGCAATGTACTTTCGTAATTGCATTATTGATCAAGGATAATATAGCTTTAAATATTGTGTGTTCCATGGGTGTTGCAAAACTTCACCATGCATGTTTCGCAGATAATAAGTTCCTTGTCCTGCTGGTGCTTGTATTGTGTACGGAACATCCCAAGTTGGTGCGAACTTACTTGCATTTTTGTCCCGATGGTACTCCGAAATCTGAAATAAGACATATTGTCCTTGAACAAAGTTTCGTAACTTGACTTTCTTATGGTAGTCCCGTGCCAAATTTCTTTGATAATTTTCCATCTTCTGGAGTGCCACCTCTCTTTTTTCTTCCAAGTCATCTAGTTTTTGTAACATTAAATCTGAATTTAGATTTTTCTCTCATGCTTCTGTTCTAGTTGTAGGAAAAATGACTTCTGTTGGTATAACCGCTTCCGTTCCATAAGTGAGTAGGAACGGTGATTCTCTAGTGGATTCTTTTCTTGTGGTGCGGTATGCCCATGATGTGTTATGAAGTTGTTCACACCATTGTTTGTAGTGCCCATCCAACGTTTTCTTTAAATTTGTTGCAATTTTTTTATTTGTGGCTTCGGCCTGTCCGTTACTCTTGGGATAAAACGGTGTGGACTTATGTTTCTGAATGTTGAAAGCTTCAAATAGCATATCAATATTTTTTCCTTGGAATTGTTTTCCGTTATCAGAAACTATGGCTGCCGGAATCCCAAATCTACAGATGATATTTTCAAATAAGAATGTGAATACATCTGAATCCCTGATTTGAGCTAATGATTTGGCTTCTACCAACTTAGTAAAGTAATCAATGGCCACAATTAAGTATTTCCTCTTCTTGGTTCTCTCAACCAACGGACCTACAATATCCACCCCCCATTTCGCAAACGGCCATGGACTGAGTACGGAATTAAGTTTTGTAGCAGGTGCTTTGATTCTTTTTGCTTAACGTTGGAAGTCTTCACACCTTCGTACCATGTTTTCCAAATCCTTGAGCATGGATATCCAATAATAACCTTGCATTTTGTCCTTCAATGCGAGTGAGCGTCTTCCACTGTGATTTCCTGCATCTCCATAATGTATTTCTTTGAGTATGCGTAATCCCTCCTTATGTGACATGCATCGAAATAATGGTCCTAAAAAAGGACTTGTGGTATAAGATTCCATCCCGCAACTGGTAATTCTCAGATTTCAGTTGAATTTTCCTTGTTTCTTTAGAATTGGTGGGCAATGTTCTATCTTGTAAATATTGATGAATTGGGATCCTCCAATCTTGTTCATTTAACTCATCATCTACTTGTTGAGGCGTAGGTGCAGTGTTTTGTATTGCTGGATCATCAATGTCTTCGGTTACACCTTCTTCTATGTTGTCAGCTGTCTTTAACTTTATGGATGGTTCATATATTCGTCCGAATTTTATGGCTTTAACATTGGGATCTCTTATCATTGATGAAATGAATGCTAGTGCGTCAGTATGTCGATTCTTGTCTCGGGACAGATGCCGAAAAACTATATTTGGAATGTGATTTGCTAGAGTTTGTACAAGATTTTTGTACTCTGTTAAATCTTCATCGAGTGTTTGGTATCTTAATTCGACCTGTCGAATTATCAACTGTGAATCGCTTGTGAGCAGGATATTGCTGATTCCTAACTCAATAATGAGTTTGTGAGCATGAACCACAACTTCATATTCTACTATATTATTTGTATGCTCATCAAACTCAAGTCGAAATGAATGTATCATCCGTTCACCCATGGGTGCAGTAATTATAATGCCAATTCCCGCACCTTCTTTATTTCGGGACCCATCAACAAAGACTTTCCACCTTTGAGAATTTGCAGAGCTCAAAATGTCATGTGGATCCTCTTCCTCACATCCTGGCAATCCTTGGATTTCATAATCTTCTTCAATCGGGAAGTCCGCAAGGAAGTCAGCTAAAACTTGGGATTTTTGTGCAGTTTGCAACTCAAAAATGATGTTGAATTGCTCTATCTGTGCATTCCATTTTGCGATCCTTCCAACTTTTCCGGTGTTCTTCAATACTAATTCTAATGGTGTTTTGCTCGGGACACGCACGTAATGTGTGAGAAAGTAGGTACGTAATTTTTGGGTAGCAAAAACCAATGAAAAAATCAGTTGCTCAATTTTGGTGTAATTTCTTTCTGCTGAATTCATGGTCTTGCTAATGTAATATACAGGTTTCTCCATTTTTTCATTTGTACGCATCAACACTGCACTTATTGCATCCTCCGTTGCCGCAATGCACAAAGTCAATATTTCTTCAGGTTCTGGCTTCTGCAACGCTGGCAATGTGGCAAGATGCATCTTTATGTTTTGGAAAGCTTGATCACATTTTTCATTCCAGTCAAATTTATTTTTCTTTTTGAGTATATCGAAAAATGGTTTGCATCTTTCTGAGGATCTGGCAATTAACCTACTGAGAGCAGTCAAACATCCATTCAATTTCTGTACAGTTTTAATGCTCTTTGGGGATGGCATGTTCGTTATTGCTTGAATTTTCGCGGGATCAACTTCAATTCCATTCTTTGTAACCAAATATCCCAAAAAACGTCCCGATGTCACACAAAAAAAATGTATTTTTCTGGATTGACTTTCATTTTATATTTCCGTAATTCACTAAATATTTCAGTGAGATCTTGTAGATGATTCGCAGATAATTTACTCTTTACTAGCATGTCGTCAACATAAACTTCTAAAATTCGCTCAATCCAAGGTTTGAATATTGCGTCAACCATGCGTTGATATGTTGCTCCTGCATTTCGTAATCCAAATGGCATCCTGATATAACAATACAACCCCCGCGGGGTGAAGAATGCAGTATGTTCTTGATCCACCTCCGCAAGTACAATCTGGTTGTATCTCGATTGGTCGTCCATAAAGGACAATGCCTCATGGCCTTCCACGGCATCCACTAGCTGATCTATATTGGGAAGTGGATAACTATCCTTTGGGCATGCCTTGTTTAAATTGGTGAAGTCTATACAAATTCTTACTCCACCGTTCTTCTTTGGAACGATCACCATGTTGGAAATCCATGTCGGGTATCGTACCTCACGAATGAATCCTGCATTTAAGAGCTTTGTTAATTCTTTTTCCAGGATCGTGATATTATGGAGCGACCTTGTGTATCCGCTGCCGAAATGGTATTGCATCGGGTCGTATTCTCATGTTGTACAATACTTGGGTCTATCCCCGGCATGTCCTCTATTTTCCATGCGAATACGTCCACAAAATCATGAAGAAGCTTGATCAGATTTTGCTCCGTATCGACCTTCATCAGCGTTCCAATTCGCACATGCTTGGGAAATTCTGTAGTGCCAATATTTACAATTTTGGTTTCTTCTACAGAAGTAAAAATAGGTTTGGGAACTCCGATAGAATGTTGGATTCCCTTTTAATTGTTATGATGGTGGTCCTTCAGATTGCTGGTTTGATGAATTTCCTTGACTTTTGCTTCTCTCCCCTATTTCATTTGTAATTTTTGGTCCGATACTCTGTTTTAAGTATCGGTCTATTTCCTCTTCCTTTACTTTTGCCTTGCGGTCTTTGCTCTTATCCCGATGACGTTGTTCCCGCTCCTCATTCATCCGTACTTCCGCTTGAATACATAATTTAGCATCATCCTGATCTCCTCTTATCTCCATTTCTCCTCGTGGTGTTGGGAACCGCAAGTATTGGTGATAAATTGAGATTATACCTTTCAACTGGTGTACCCATCGTCTTCCGATAATTGCATTGTATGGGGATGGAGCATCCACAACACTGAACCTTGTGAGAATGTTTATCGGTCTAACAGAGACTTCCAAATCAATTTCTCCCTTTGGTCTTGAAGCTATTCCGTTGAATCCATAGATTACATAATGATATGGAGTTAACTGATCTTCACCGAGTCCCATTTTTCGAAATATATCATAAAACATGACATTCAAAGAACTTCCCCCATCCAGAATAATTTTTTTGACATTCCATCCGGACATCGGCAAAGTGAGGACCAAAGGGTCATTATGCATTTCGATTTCTTGATCCACCTCTCCCGCTGAGAAAGTCAAGGGGATGACATCCAGTCTTCCCAAGATTCTGTTATCCTTCCTGATACTTTAAAAATCTCATGGTCTCGGACCCTCTTGTACAATTTTTTTTCGATCGCAGCATTCACATTTGTATCGCTTTTTTCAGAAAAAGAAATCATATTGATAGTTTGTTTGTTGTATGGGATATGAACTGCCTTCCCTTTGTCGGGTCTTGTTGTTGGTTCGGGTGTTTGAATAAGTTCTTTCAACTCCCCAGCATCAATCATCCTTTGTACCAGAATAATGAAGTTTCTACATTAATCTGTTGTATGCTCTTTATAGCAATGATACTCACAATAGTCCTTTGATTTCTGTGTAAACTCCGGTTGTCGCTCTTTTGTAGGCGGCCACTGAAAGTCTGGTTTATTTTTTATGATTTTGAAAAGTTCGGAATATGAAATGTTAATTTTTGTAAACACTTTTTCTTGAAATTTCTGAATGAACTTCTTGTTATCCCCTATTTGTGGGCGTTTCGATTCGCTAGCCTCATCTTTATTGGGAAATTTTTTCTCTGGCTCTGGTGATGTTCCAATTGAATTTGTTCTTTTTGTACTTCCTTGCTGTTGTGAGGTTATCATTGGACATTGTTCTTGCACGTCATGCAGCCTTGCACATATTTTTATTATCTCTCTGAGGTGCCCCTCAGTTTTCGGGTTATTGCGATGAATGTCAACAAAAAGCTGACATCTTCGGTCTACTATTCCCCACTAGTAATGGTTAACTGCAGCATATGACTCAACATTTCCGATCGCCTGGCAAATTGCATGCCAACGGGCTGTATAATCTCGAATTGATTCTTCTGGCCATGAAGCAAGTGAGTATAACCTATCTATCCCCGAATCAACGGGTTTGTTATACATGTACGCCTCGAGGAATTTCCGAACTAATTGCGCATATGATTGAATGAAATTTTCTTACAATTTTTCATACCATGCTAATGCCGAATCCTTCAAACTTGAGGGGAAACACCGGCACATTATAGCATCATTTCGGTCCCAACGTGACATCACCCGATTGTAATACTTCAAATGCGGAGTCGGGTCCCTTGTCCCATCGTAACATTCAAACGTCAGAATATTGTATTCTCGAGGCAATTGTGCACATGCTAAATGTGGAGCCAACGGTGTTCGCTTGGGATTCCTTCAACATTTCTTCTATTCTCCCTCCTTCTTTATTCTTCAAACTTTTTATTTCGTCCTTCATTTGTTCAATTGCTTCAAAACACCTTTGCGATTGTATACGTTGCATCTCCTGGCCTTCCCGTTGCACCCTTGCTCGAGATGATGATCCCGCTAATACCATTCTTTGATCATGATTGTCCCTTACACTTTTGGGTGTTTGTCTACCAGAAGTTACTTCTTGGTCTCGTGGTCCTGTTGCAGCTGGTCTCACCCCACGCTGAGTTGTATCCTTTAATGCTTGATTTTCCCTGGTCAGAGATGCAATTCGATCAGTACAGGCTCTTTGTTCTCTTCGCATCCCATTCATTTCCTCCATCAAATTTTGTAAATTAATTTACATTATTTTGAGTATCCTCCTGAGGTGGAGAATGATTTTGGGCTATGGTATTTGGTGTATACTCTTGAAAGGGTATATGGTTTCCTGAATCACTTGTTGAATCTCTGACTCATTCTCTTCTTCCCTTTGGTGATAATTTCCATTTGTATTACTTTCTTGATCTCTAGAATTTGCTTCTTGTGACATATTTTTTTCTGGCTTGTTTTCCGTTGGTTGTTTCTTTTCTTTCTTAGATGCTTTCTGAAAAATTTCCTTGTGTTAATAGCTTTAAAAAGTTAGTCATATAATTTCAACAAGCTAATTGAACAAAGAAAAAAATAGAAACAGATTTATGGATCTTCTGATTCTTTTGAAATCTAACTATATTTTTGGTGGAGAGAAAAATAACATCTAACATAACACTTCTGCAATCTTAAAATTTACACGCAATTTTTTTAAAATAAAAGAAATCAGTCATTAGGACAAATTCATTCAGACTAAAGATTCCCAAGTTTCACCGAAACACAACTTCAATTTTGAAAATCACACAAGGAATTTCTAGCAATAAAACTCATATATTAGTAAAAATTCAATCAAGCCAAAATTTTTAAAATTTCACTTTAATGAAAATCTTCCATATGATTACTAAACTCCTGGTACTAAAATTCTCTACTTTTAAATACAAAAATAACAGAAAAAATCATTTTTCTACAACAGGTAGGATAAATCCTTTGACACACTCCCTGTTTCTAGCGCCAAATTGTTTGTGCTAAAAATTCTCATCAGCAAAAACAACTAATGGTTTGTCAAAATATCTAGACTAAAATCCTTACCTCACATTTTTTTACACTATATCACCTTAATATTCAAATCATGAGATGGTGAAATTGAGAACAATTGATAATAATTAAGTAATATTGAAACATTCAAGCACATCAATCATGAAGGAAGTTAAAGAATAACAATCCATCAAATTGGACATTCTATTAGAATTATATCTATCAAGTTTAAGATCTTTACAAGTATGGAAAAAAGGAGTATATATATATATTCATACATACATCAATAATTTCGCACTACATCACTCTATAAATACATACCTAATAGCTTTACTTTAATTCCAGTATTTCTCCTTAGTCTTTTTTCCTTCTAATTTTCCTGACCCCCTTCTTGATGAATGAATTTCTCTATTTATAGGTCGTTCGGTGGGTCCCTTTTTTTACCTCTCTGTCTATCCTTTATGCTTGATGAGTCACGTTTTCCCGGTCTTGTCTGTCAATTTTATTTATTGGTTATCGTTCCACTGTACTCCTTTGGTCCGATACCTCTTGCCCCGTTACTTCTTTACGTTCTCTTTATTTTACGATTATCTTTAGATCAAGATGATCACGCGACTGACAGGTAGCTTCATGCTTATGCATTGTCATGCTTTTGCCTTTTTGGCCCGTAACCTTGTTCTATTGACACATGATCTTCGTACTTTATGAGTCATCTTCTTCCCGATCCTCGGTGTCAGTTATGCAGCTAAAGTTACTTAACTAATTAGTGCTATTACTTTCCCGATCCATATGTATTTATTACTTCAGCTTTCCCGTACCATTCGTATTTAATGCTTCTTACTTCGATCAGAACACTAATACTTTCTCGATCCTACGTGTCGATCCCTCACTGATACTTTCTGTCTTTTACATCTGTCATCCACCCGAACTTTTATAAGGCTTTGATTGTGTGTTTCTCGCTCTTCTATAAATCTCTGTTTCTTTCCCTAATCGTTTGACATGTGTCATCTTGACTTTGATTCCCTAACAACTTGCCTAGGTAGGATAAATCCTTTGACACACCCCCTGTTTCTAGCGCCAAATTGTTTGTGCTAAAATTATCATCAGCAAAAACAACCAATGATTTGTCAAAATATCTAGACTAAAATCCTTACCTCACATTTTGTTACACTATATCACCTTAATATTCAAATCATGAGATGGGGAAATTGAGAACAATTGATAATAATTAAGTAATATTGAAACATTCAAGCACATCAATCATGAAGGAAGTTAAAGAATAACAATCCATCAAATTGGACATTCTATTAGAACTATATCTATCAAGTTCAAGATCTTTACAAGTATGGAAAAAAGGAGTATATATATATTTATACATACATCAATAATTTCACACTACATCACTCTATAAATACATACCTAATAGCTTTACTTTAATTCCAGTATTTCTCCTTAGTCTTTTTTCCTTCCAATTTCCTGACCCCCTTCCTGATGAATGAATTTCTCTATTTATAGGTCGTTCGGTGGGTCCCTTTTTTTTACCTCTCTGTCTATCCTTTATGCTTGATGAGTCACGTTTTCCCGGTCTTGTCTGTAAATTATTGGTTATCATTCCACTGTACTCCTTTGGTCCGATACCTCTTGTCCCGTTACTTCCTTGCGTTCTCTTTATTTTACGATTATCTTTAGATCAGGATGATCATGCGGCTGACAGGTAGCTTCATGCTTATGCATTGTCATGCTTTTGCCTTTTTGGCCCATAACCTTGTTCTATTGACACGTGCTCTTCGTACTTTATAAGTCATCTTCTTCCCGATCCTCGGTGTCAATTATGCAGCTAAATTTATTTAACTAATTAGTGTTGTTACTTTCCCGATCCATATGCATTTGTTACTTCAGCTTTCCCGTACCATTCGTATTTAATGCTTCTTACTTCGATCAGAACACTAATACTTTCCCGATCCTACGTGTCGATCCCTCACTGATACTTTCTGCCTTTTACATCTGTCATCCACTCGAACCTTTATAACGCTTTGATTGTGTGTTTCTCGACTTCACAGATTAAACTTATTTTTATCACGAGGCACCACTCTAGCATAACACAAACATCCAAATATGTGAAACTGATTATATAGAGGAGGCTTCTTATGCAACATTTGATAAGGAGTTTTTCCATCGAGTAAAGGAGTAGGTGTGCGATTAATAATATAAGTAGCACTCAAGATACATTCACCCTAAAAACGAAGAGGTAAATTTGCTTGGAACCGTCGAGCATGCGCTACATACAATATATGACGATGTGTGCATTCAACACGCCCATTCTGTTGTGGTGTATCAACACATGAAGTTTGAAATTCAATACCTTGTTCAACAAAGAAGGGAACCAGTGGTCGAAATTCCGTACCATTATCACTTCGCACCATATTAACTTGTCTATCAAACTGTGTTTTTGCCATGGCACAAAAATTCTTAAAAATTTGCACCACCTCAGTTTTATGTGCCATCAAATAAACCCAAACAAACCCAAACGCACCGAGAATAATCATCGAAAATCAAAACGAAAACAATAAAACACAGATATATAAGCAGAAAACAGAAATTGTTCATCAGCAAATCCCCTTATTAGAATTCTCTTACAACTTCTA
The DNA here is from genome assembly GCA_023531435.1 of Papaver californicum. NCBI lineage: Eukaryota > Viridiplantae > Streptophyta > Magnoliopsida > Ranunculales > Papaveraceae > Papaver > Papaver californicum. Next base: position 75,426 of record JAJJMC010021529.1, on the reverse strand, counting down.
AGAGATTCCTAGTACAAAATTACAACAGAAAGATCAGCAACAACCACAGATATATAAGCAGAAAACAGAAATTGTTCATCAGCAAACTAAAACAAAAAAATTCCACATCAAAGATTTTACCGTCGGGGAAAACCAAAGGATTGAAGAAGCTACTCTTCACTGCAACACAACCAGAAAGAGGGGCAACAAGCACCAAGAAGATTTGAATAAATTCTTTAAGTAAAATTTAAAGCTTAAGAATCCAGAGCTTTTAGGTACCCTGGGATAAATAAAGCTAATCATCTCTGTCGTAGCTGTCGTAATCCTCTTATTCATTATAAAGTGCTGTATTCACTTCCACTTGATGTAGTAAGCCCATACCCATCGGAATCATCATCTCCAGAAGATTCACTCTCGTCACTTTACCTGTCATTGCTCTCTGCCTCATTCTCATCTTCAACTTCCATTGGTTCACCATTGTTATCCAACCCATCAATAGTTTCACCATCAGAATCAACATTCAATCTTACATCATGTATTAAGGCTTGTCCTACCATATGTCAGGTAGCCTCCTAGAAATTTCTAGGAAAACCATCTGGTCATGGAGTTGCATCCTGCTTCAAATCAAAAATTGCCTTATGTTAATTTTCAATGCATCTGGTACCCCATCTGAAATGCTTGCGGAAATAGAATTAAAAATTTCATCAGCAAAAACTACATCTTGGTGTTCAATCTTAGTGGTGAAGTGCTTGATAAGAATATCACCAATCTCCTTTTGGTCAGTAACCATAGTGCCACTTTCAATTTCAATTCCCCAATCATGTTTTGAGCTTGTCTGATTTTCAAGTTTGCATGAAAGAAGCTTAGCAGATCCATGTTATAACCATTGTGCTCTTGACTTTTGACTTGTGAGAGTATGATAATGTGTGTTATCTTAACTTATGAGAACCATTAAGGTCCTTGACGAATTTTGTTATGTTTCTTCTCTGGATTTCCATCCACAGGAACCTCTCACATTGATTAAATTAGATTCACAGTTTCATCATAAATAATAGAAAGAGTAGAAAGAAAAGGTACCGATCAACGAATAAAAAACCAGATTAAAATAGACAAACATAATCTAAAATAAGTCATCAATTTCTTCATATGCTTAGAAAGATGGTCTGTGGTTGTGATGTTAGTGATGGTAATAGACCTTCAAAATCATGTGATTATTATTAATGATAAGAAACTCCACCTGATAAAAATAGTTAGATTAATAATTATGGTAGCGGTGGCGGCGGTGGCTGCTGAGAGAGAAGGGTAAAAGAAAAGAAAGAAATGGTATTACTGATGGTACAGTGGTAATGATTGTTGCTAACGGGAGAACCGAAAGGGACAGGGTTGTCGTTGGGATATTCGTTAAAGTTTATGGCATCTAACTCAAAATCAATTAATAATACGAAACTATTATCTTTCGTAGACAATTTCTTGTAGGAGTCGGTGAGAATGCAACGGGAAATAAGAAAATAAATTTAGTCGGCACATAAAGTTAGATCGGATACTACAGTAGTATTATACATGGTGATGAATCAAAGGACCAGATGTCACTTGACTAGCAAACGTCTCCACCACCACTCCCTAACTCCACTGCTCTGCTCTCTCTCGGCTATATCTCAGTATTTCTTATCCTAACTTCATTTTTACTACCAAGGTAGAATCCTTGATCCTGCACCGAGATCTGAGCAGAGAATAAGAGAAATGCTAACAGGAAAAATCCGTAAAGAAGTATTTGACATAGTAGTCTTCTAGATGGATGATGCTCTGCAGATGTCACTACTAAACAGACCATCTGTTTGTTCATATTTTTGTTTTCTGATTTAACTGAATCACCTCAACCCCCACTAAGTACATGTGTTAGACTACTACTACTACTGCTTTTCCTCGAGTAAAATAAAAAAAAATTAAGCAGATTTAGATTTTTTAAGACTGAGACCAACCTATTGGCCGATCAATCAGTAATTAACTAATATGCTAGTATGCATCGCACCGCATCTCCCTATAGAGAATTCTGATGACCAGAATGAACAAGTTCTTCTGAGAGCTCCTTCACCAAGTAACTAAAGATGTCGAACTCGATTGCAGTAGCTGTTTCTTTCACTTGTTCTTGATTTTTATGCCATTTGTCACACTCGCTTCTCATGTCCATATCAACCATCATGTCAATTGTGTTTGATTCAACTTCTTTCCAGGAATCTAATCTTCTTCTTAGCTTGTTCATCATTATCATCTCCCTGTCGTCAGATGACATCGATAGTGACACCACACACTCTTCTTCATCTTCTACTTCAGTCATTAGATCTAAAACTAGTCTTTTCATGTCTGAAGGAATATGTCCCTCGATGAGTGTACATAAGCTTGTTTCAACCAGAAGTTGTCTAACAAATGAATCTCCTACGTAGTTATCTGATACAATTTCATCTTCACTTTCATCATCCTCGGAGCCATATAGTTCTTCCTCTGCGATTCTCTTTTCAAGTTGGATAGGATCCAATTCTGCCAGTTGCTCAAATCGACGAAGTTTGTGTAGTAATTGTTGTCTTGCTCCTGTAAATTTACCCAACAAATTAATAAAACCAAATGTATAAAGTTCGACAGAATATGTTCCAGCAATAAATTTTAAGGTTATGGCCATAAAATGTAGTCAGATATTGTTAACACATCTGTAATGAACAAAACAACTATATAATTCATGAACATGTTTCTGAACCAGAGAGCCAAACTCATTTTGCTTCCTATATACCTCATCTATAACAAAAATGACCGAAGAATATGCCTAATTTCAGACTGAATAGTCGATCATCTTCCACATGGTTTAGGAAAGTTGCAGCCGTAGAATGGGGACCAAGCTAGAGTTCGACTCATAACCACTACTGGTTTTGCTTATGTCTAGACTCTGAAATTAAAAGGTGATATATTAGAACCTTTTGGCGTCATAATCCATCATGATCATTGATATAGAAATAAATGTGTCATTTTCATGGCGAATAAGATAGGGAAAACGTGATTGATTTATGAGTAGCCATGAATTATCAGCCTAAAACTCAAACAAGAAAGTTTCTCAAGTTACATTTCAAAAAATGTGATTTTGGTTTCTGTATATATATACTCTTGTAATTTGTAAATCACTGAGAAACCTGACCATACAATAAACCACTAAAATTTATTTCAATGATATATGTATACTACTTACTCTGAACATTGGCAAAGCTACGTTCCATTTCAGACCCATCATTTTCTTCTTCATCCTCGTATTCTTGATCATCTTCATCATCATCTTCTTCGAATTGAGGTTCCAAGACAGAGACAGGACTAAATTGTTCTTTTTCATCTTCTTCTTCTTCTTCCAAGTCATTTCCTGAGCAATGCAGTTCTCCTTGTTGGCTCTTTACTGTCTTAACATTTACAAATTAAACTTGTTAATTAGTATTAGTTGTATAATAATAATAATAATATCTAATATAATTAAGAATCCAACTAATTTTGATTCCAAAACATGTTTCTTTGACTATTGTAAAGATCCAATTTAAGACAAGAAAATTTGTTACAAAAAATTGTCTTGTCCTATTAACACATAAACCAACTAAATTGTCATTTTCTAACAACACATTCATATCTATTAATAAATCATGGGAATAGACATGGATCGTGAAAATAAAAAAACAAATGACACTAAAAATTCTTCGTTTCATGTTTGAATTCTTTAATTAAGATTCAGATTGTTCTAACCGAGGGTATAGAAGTCATTTGAAAAGTCTAAGCTCAACAAATCAGCCATTTTAACTCAGTTCGAGTTATATCATGTCGTTCTCGCCGAGTCAAAGAAAAACAAAACTGATCATAAGTGCAGTTTTCGATGAATCAGACTTTCAGATTTCAAAAGTAAAGAATCAGACACTTTTCCAGTTGTGTTCCTTTCTTCTTTTCAGAATATGGTACTAAATGAATAGTTTTTAAATCACTACTTGAGTCTTGACTCGTCCATTTCCCGAGTCACGTTTTCTATCTTAAATAGTAGTAGCAGGAGTATTATTATTCAAATAAAATCGAAACAGGTAAAAAACAGCAAACCTGCTTTTCGAGGCGAGCCGAGGAAGATACCGGAGACCGAAACTCCGGTGTAATTTGACCGGTAGGGGAGGAAGAATTATCAAGAATAAATCTAAATGGACTTGAACAAAATTCCTTGTCATATGTACAAGGAAAATCTCCTCTGATACGTTCTTCAACAAAGTCATCTTCATCCGACATACTGCTAGAAGTCTCCAAATCTAATGATTTTTCTTCATTGCTTTCAGACCAAGCACTGCTGTTATTACAAGAACATGAAAAACCCATATCAAAAGCCCTAATTTCATCATCAGAGTCCTCGGCTTTTGTAACTTTCATCGTCTCCTCTGTGATTCTCTTACGGCCATTATTAGAATCCCATCTCAAAATATCCTTGACAGAAACTTTAATCTCATCATTATCCAGAGTAAGATTCTTCCTTTTTCGATTTGTTATTCTCTTCAGCATCGTACCAAAGAACCCAAACCCAGTATTTTTAGGTTTTTTCGCCACAGATTGTTTTTGAATCCTTAAAGCAGCATCAAGTAATAAAGCAGCAGTTCTAGAAGGGATATGAACGAAAAGGGTTTTATTACTGTTATTGGTATTATTGTTGATGTTGGGGCTCCTATATGGGCTGCTTTTAATGGGTGAAAACACGGGAGAATCAGGAAAAGAGAAGAAACAGGAATTTTTTCTTCTGATTTCTGAAATGGGGTTTCTTCTTTTAACCTGTAAGTGTGCTTTGGTTGCTGGTACTAATGATGATGATCTTTTAAGACAAGAACGTTTCTCATCAATGTAGTTCTTCAATATAAATGGTTCCTGATCTTCATCTAATAACTGTCTTAGCAAATGTTTATTACTAGAACCCGCCATCACTAATAATGAATCCAACTTGAACGAAGAAATTCTTATGAAACAGATGAGTTTTTGGTGAGAATTCCTGGAGATAGTTTTTAGCGAGAGAGAGAGTGACAGGTAGTAGAATAGAGATAACAGAGAAGGTGGAAGAATGAGGAGGTTTCTTGTTTTTTATGGTTTCGAGGACGAAGATTAAATAAAAATCACAGAAACAAACCGCAAGCCCTCCGGATCTTCTGTCTTCCTACACTAATGACAAGTCGCCTTGTGTCCAGATACATTTACCTAAAATATAGTAAAATCCATAATCAGTTAATAATGTGGGTAAATAAAGGAAAAAAAAAAACTCATCTTTGATGATTAAATTCAGATTCAAAGTAACTTACGTCGAATAAGAATTAGTCCAGGATTCAAACACAACTGATCGCATAGGAGCTAAACCCGTCTTACCTAAATTAATAAATTCAAGAACAAACGATTAACTTAAACTCAGTATCTAAAGCCCAATTAGTGTTTAAGCCAAAACTCAAAGATTTAAATCAATCAAACACCAGCAGAATCATGGGTGTTTATGAACATATCCTCGTTGATTTTTTGATGAGAAGATTGAGCACAAACTAATCTTATCTTAAGAAATAACCTGTACTATTTGTGAGAGCTAACTGGTACCTGTATCGAAAGGTCTGAGAAGCCATGGCTATCATCGATTAACCCCTAATAGATGGGCATCTAAATCATCAATTTCTCCTTTTTTTGATTGTCTTTCATACTTAATAGTTCGCAACACCACCTGAACTGAACCATCAACAACAACAGCAACTATTATTATTATTACTATTAAGTCTATTTTCGACTGGCCTTTTTCTCCTTCTTCATCGCCTCTTTCTCCTTCTCTGGTTCTGTTACCATGGAAGAGGAATCTATCTGTTTTCTAAAATACAAAACTCGTTCTTTGAGGAGAACAAATAAGGCTCGCGCGTGCCAATGGCTCTGTAACAAAATACAGTCGCCAAAAAAAGTGTGATCTTTATTTGTAACCGGTTGATGTTATTTACTATTGGCACCCTCTGACTACTGTCTATTTGACCTCTATGCTCAATCACTTTCACTTGCTTCTCTTTTTACACATAGTTTAGTACGTAAAAATCCTTGGTGTTATCATATCTGTCTTTCAGGATTGCAACTTTAATTCAAAAACTATATAGTGGACTTATGTGTTGCCATTTGTACCATTTGAAGATGCTGCGGTGAGTAGTACAATTAGTAGATCAATACTGTGTTTGGGTCATGTTACTTTTACTTTTGGCGGTCAGCTCGGGAGGTACCAAGGATTTTGGATCGAAGATGATCCTCTTTTTCTCTCTTATAAGAGCCTCTACAGAGGCGCGCGATTAAAAGGCAAAAGTGATCTTTAGTTCGAAAAAAATATAGCACAGTGGAATGATTAAAAATAGTCGATAGTCGCCCAAATGCACTGTAGCTGACTAAAAGTAGTTATTTTTTTTGACTAAACAGTTTATAGTCGAGCGGGCTCTTAGTGTACCGCTTGATGCTAAGCGGCGTCGTAGGAATTCGTCCAGAACCAAACGTTATTCTGGGACAACGCTCAGAAACACGGGCGGTAAGCTAGTAGTTTGCCTGATCAAGCGTTATTCTAGGGGTTCGTCTGATGAAACAGGGTACTAGGATCACGCCCACCACCAGGCAGTGCACTAGAATACGCTCCATCGAAACGGTGTACTAGAAATACGCCCAACACCAGGCGAGATCCTAGAACTCCGCTTGTGATTTGTGTGTTGTGGACGTTACTCTGGAGCTACGCCTAACACCAGGCGAGATCCTAGAGCTCCGCTTGTTATTTGGTGTGTTGTGGGCGTTACTCTAGAGCTACGCCCAACACCAGGCGAGATCCCAGTCATTGCAATATTTTTACCCTTGAGTGTACCGTTTTTGAGATGTTACCGTTGAGTTTACCGTTGACGTTCCAACGGCTATTTTTTACCAATATATATGGAATACTAGTCCAATTTCATTTTACTAAACTCACTCATTGCTATCTAGTTAGTATTCAAAATAATTAAGTTCTTTTTCATTCAATAAGTTTCCGAATCGATTAGAATTATGGCGCCATCAAAACCACGAGGTCCAAATTTTACTGCATTTGAAGATGTAACGATGTGTACAATTCATTTATCAATATCTCAAGACTGTAGTATTGGTACCGATCAATCAGAAGAAAAATTATGGTCTCGCATATTATGTCAGATGAAAGAAGCCATACCTTCGATGCCACAACACACTTGGACCTCCCTTCAGAAACGATTTCAAATTATTAGTAAAGATGTGGCACTTTTCTCTGCAAATGAGGCGGAGGTGGAACGTGAACACCATACTGGATGGGGCCCCGAAAATAAGGTAACTACTCATTTAATATTGACGATTACATTAATGTTTTGAATTGTATATCCTCCACTAAATTTAATTCAAATAATATATTGCAGAAGTAAAGAGGCTTTTCAAGGAAGCTAGTGGGAAAAGTTTTAAACATGAAGAGTGATACACAGTTATGTTAGATAATATAAAATATTCCAGACAATCGACAATTGTTTTCGATTCATCACAAGCTGAGTCAGATTACGAAAGCGGTGGGGACAATCGGGAAAGACAGGACTTAAGCGTAGACGCTTCCAGTGGCTATGAAGACATATGAGATATCCCTAATACATATATCCGTCCAATGGGAAAAAAAGAGGCGAAACGACAGAAGTTGAAAGGGAAAGCAAAATTTAGCGCCCAACAGGAAATGATGGAAAATATTTATAGAGAGCAACAAAACTTCAACACCAAATATACAGAACAAACACAAATGAAGATGACGCAGAGAGAAGCCGAGTTTGCAGCAAAACTAGCTAGGAAAGAAGCAGCCGAGGAGTTTCATATAATGACGATGGATCTCTCCGGGATGGATGATGTATCAAAACAGTGGGTCGAACTTAAGAAGGCAGAAATTTTGAAGAAAAGATTAAACCAACTGTGAAGGGCAGTCTTATTAGCATTATCATATTAAGTTTCAACTTTTATGAACTAATTTAGTTATTTTCAGTTTATCTTTAACCGATATATTGTTATCTTTTAATGTATCCTAATTTTATTAAAAATTTCAAAAAAAAAATTTAAGATTAATTCAGATACAACGGTCTGATTTTACTTTCTTCAAAAAAAATGACCGTTGGCACTCCATTTATAAAATGAACGTTGTCATACCCTATTCCACCACCATCACCTGCAAAGTCTCATCTTCTGCTTCAACAACACAATTCTTGAAAAAATTTCAAACAAAACATACATAATGGAGGGTTCAAGCTCATCACCAATTACTAAGTGTTTTCTTTGTATTTCTGCTGGTCATGTTGCAAGAGATTGTCTTTGGGAAGGTAGAAAATGCACACTAACCAACTGCAAGGGGTATATGTTTCTTAGAAAAGAAAAAAAAAAGAAATACTGGATTTCAACCTTATGTGAAGTGCAACTACCGTGGAGTTTTCATCTGGTTAACTGCTTATGTAGCTTCACACCAAGGTATTCCACCACCCATTCCACCAACTTTACCAGATGATGAAAAGTGGTTAAAAGAGAAGCAATTTTACTGCTACTCATGTGGGGAAGCTGATCACATGGCTTATAACTATAGAACTAACCTCTTACCATGCACAGATCCATGTTGTGATGGTAAGATGAAGCGGCTCACTTCTAAAAAACCTAAATCCATTAGAAACAAATACTACTTATGTCAAACATGTAAGAAGGTTAAGTTTCAATAAATATGTAACCAACTGTTGGAATATGTATGAACTAAGATATTGTCATACTATTATAACTAGGTAATAAAGTGAATAACTTTGCATACATTGCATCGCATAACATTTCTGGTAGTATTTTGCATTGATTTAAACTCGTTCATATCTGTGCTGATGAAGAAGAAGAAGAAAACATTGGAAATAAACTAGGATGCCGCCTACATTTTAACGTTGTGGTAGCACTCCGCTTAAGTTTATGCGAGGAGCTAAGACGCCGCTCGCTTCTAGGCGCGGCCCTAGGAGTCCGCCTGGATGAATTTTTACATTATTGTGACCGTTTTTTTACCGTTGTCAACAGCTATTTTTTTTATATTTTCATACACCTATAAATAAATGAATTTATATCTATCATTCCCACTTCAATTCCACATTTTTAGCATTTCATAGAAAATTTCATTCCCACTTCAAATCCACATTTTTTACATTTGATAGAAAATTTCTAATCTTTCGTTTTCATGTAATGTCGGATTACGAAAATTTTAGGATTAATGCATAGAATTTTACCCTAGAGGAAGATTTATCCTTATGTCGAAACATAGTCTTACATTATCCAGCAAGGGGTCATGAACGTCGGATGAATGGTTCAATGAGCATGCAATGGTTAGAAGATATTCGAGCTAACTTTTGTAATGAAACCGGTAACCCCAATAACCGGAACAGAGCATACCTTTTTTGTCGATATGTGGAAATCACAAAGGAAGTACTAGAGTTTTCTTCTTTAACCTTTAAGGTGAATGAAAGAAGAATTAGGAATGAAACTGATGATGAAGTTGTTGTCAGATCTCTGGAGGAATGGAGAAGACTGAAACATTCAGATTTCAGGTACCATCCTCATTTCGAGATCCTAAGGGTGATGGAAGAATACAACCCTTTTGTGTTGATTATTCTCCGACGATGTGAAGAACGTCGTCCCAGGCGTCATACGACGCGTTGAAGGTTTGATAATAGGTTTGCTTAAATGTTTAAGTGTAACCTATTGATTTAGTATATTTCATCTCCTTTAATGTATGCCTTTTCGATTCAATGAAATGATGTTACAAAATAAAGGTACTTCCGGTTACAACAAAACTCTAAGATAATATTTGAAAAAAATTCAGAACAACCAAAATCTGACAAAAGTTAGAAAAATATCTCAAAATCGGTTGTCAAAGTAAGCAGTTACTTCCGATTACATTTTGGACTTAATGAACTCGTAGCTTTCAACAAATGTGAACTCTTCTCCTTTTTCCTGATAGTAGTGCATTTTTACGAGATCCTCCTACACAAGCATAGTAGAAAAAAATATAATTTATCAAGTTTACTGTGTTGTTATTGGAAGAACAAACAACTTAGGTTATGTAAAAGATACTTACAAATTGTTGGATCGACAATCCTAAATGGGTGGGGTTAAAGATTCGTTGTTGTATAGCTATATAATCAGCAATCCCTTTTCGGATAAATTGGTATCTATCATGAATTTGTTCAAGAGATCTTTGGTTTGGATTTCCATATTCTCGAGCATATTAGATATAGATCCTACCCCAAAAGGTTTCAGGTTCAACCCTTCCAGCTATGATATCTTCACCTATGGTTTCGTTATGCCAGGTTTTGGTTATAGCCAAGTCTTCAGCTGAATCAAATGTTGCCATGTTTGTAGGTAGAGTTATGAAGTGAATTACAAAGAGGATATGATTAAATGGAATTTGTAGAGTGTATGAAACTAGGTGCCTGTGGTATTTGGTAGAGAACACAGATGTATTTATAGGATAAAGAGAGAGACTTAACGGCTAGTATTTTCAAAAACTTACTATTTGGCATGATTTATCTCTAAATACAAAATTGGTTAAGATAAAAAAACTTAGATCCAACAATTTGTAGTAGTATCTTCAAAAACTTACTACTTAGCAACTGAGTTTGTAATTTATGATCAAAAAATAACATGAGCTAATAAGTAGAGCTAAACTCACTTTCGCAGGCATCGCAGCTACACTTAGCATGTGCAGCAAGCCTTTAAACCCGTAGGTGCCCCTAGCGGCCGAGTCTTGTCTCGGGAGGGTTTACAAGAGATTTACCCACAAAACCTAACCAGAGGATTTACAAAATTTTAATCATCACCAAATTCTGACCATAAGTGTTCGATCAAGTCATTTCGCAAAAGTAAATGAGTATCTTTGTTGAATACTGCACGTTTGCGTTGGTCCATTCTTATTTGAGAAAGTTCAATAGTGTCGTGTCTAGAAATATTTACCGGTATACCGTGGCTGAGTTGATCATATTCATGAGGCCAATCACCGGGTAAACGATCATCCTCCACTATCATATTATGTAGAATGATGACAGTTTTCATTATATATGCTAATACGTCAGGATTCCACATTGTGCAGGTTGCTTGATGATTGCAAATTGATTTTGCAGTACCCCGAAGCCGTGTTCTACATCTTTTCGGCATGCCTCCTGCATAGCAATTTTTTTTGTTTCTTCTGAGAATCTGGATGTTTAATCGACATTACAATAGTAGCTATCTCCGGGTATATTCCATCACCAAGAAAATACCCCATATCGTACTGATTTCCGTTGACAACAAAGTTCACAGCCGGTGCTTTCCCATTGATTAGTTTTTTAAAAATATACGAACGGTTCATCACATTTATATCATTGTTAGAACCAGGAATACCAAAAAATGCATGCCAAAACCATAGATCGTATGACACCACTGCCTTCAGGATAATACTTTCACTACCTTTGTACGTAGTGTAAGCACTGGATTCAGCCGATGGGCATTTATCCCATTTCCAGTGCATGCAATCAACACTACCAAGCATCCCCGAAAATCCCCTTTTTTGGTTCTCAGCAAGAAGGAGTTGAACATCACGCTTAGTTGGTGTGCGCAAATATTGTTTCTCGTACAGATGGACTATCGTCTTACAAAACCTACGAGTTGCTTCCAAAATTGTGGTTTCGTCGATTCGTAAATACTCATCTATTGCATCTGCCGCACATCCGTAAGCTAACATTCGAATTGCTATAGTAATTTTTTGCTGAGGGGTTAATCCAGGAACACCACAAGCATCTTTTTTTTTGAACAAAATACTTATTTACAGCTACTAAATCTCCCAATATACGGTTAAATAATTCTCGCCGCATTCTAAATCTTCTACGAAATACATTTGTAGGAAACGTCGGGTTTTTGCTAAATTAATCTTTCCATAGAAGTTTTGCACCATCATCATGGCCTCTTTGTATTTTGATACGCGTTTGAGGACAATTCATACTTGGAATCGATTAATCCGACAGTGACTGCTTGATTATTTAGGCTAATTGCAAGTGAACCTTCGTCTGATGAGTACAAACTATTGTTATCATCATCAGACGATGATGAAGAAGAAGAAGAATGGGGAGTAATAGAAGAACAAGAACCATAGTACTGATTGTTATTTTGATAGTATGCCATTTGCTTTATGATGTTTGTATTTTTGGTTTGTATAATTCATCCTCTTGAGTGTTCAATTTATAGAGAAATAAAGATAAGATTTTGAGTGTTGAATTGACAATACACGGTTGGTATTTTATTGCAAAAATAGAGTTATGGGGTAGACATACGCATGGGTTATATTAAATGTCGGTTGACAAGACAATATCAAATGAAAAAAACGTCAAAGAAAAAAAAAAGACTTTTGAATTGACAATACACGGTTGGTATTTTAATGCAAAAACAGAGTTATGGGGTAGACATACGCATGAGTGATATGAAATGTCGGTTGTGAAGATAAAACTAATATAAATGATAAATTAAACGATTATAAATGTAAGAAAAATTATTTGAAAAGACAATTCAAATCTGAGAAAATAAAAAGTTTAATGTTCAACTAACAATTCAATGTTAATGGATAACTACTCTTCCGCATCTTGATTCTCCAACGCCGAGCGCGGGGGCATAAATGGAGGCATAGATGGTCTGGAATTATAGTTATTTGATTGCATTGTTGATGAAGATCCCTGACCCATGGTGTTCCACATTGGTGGTGGCATATTCTGAGCATACGTGCCAAACCCAATGGGTGGTTGTTGTTGATGAAAATGGGCAAGATGTGAGTTCAACATGCCAACCTCATTTCGTAGACCCTGTAATTCTACTTCTTTGGCAATCAAAGAGTCCATCTTATCCTTAGTTTCATTTAACGTAAATTCACGAAACTCTTGGGTAAAATCAGTCAACTCTTGAACTAAATCATAAGCCACGACCTGTGATGAAAATAATGAAATCAAATAATGAACCATCTTTGTATACTAAAATGAAATTTATATTATTTTGTTGTATACTTACTATGGTAGTTGTTGTGGGGGCGGAATGGGTACATGTTCACGACGACGTTGGATGTTGTGTTTAATACGGTCACCAGCATAATCGTACGTTTCAACCTCCCAATCGACTTTCGTGGCATATTTGTACAGGTTAGTCACATGTCGCCAATATTCAAAATACTAATCATAGTTAACGACACATACTAATTCACTAGTAGGGACCTGACAGTTTACGCTCATCTCCTCAAACACGTCGTCGCTTAAGTTAGAAATACAACTAGGGGGGTTGGTAGGAACGCCCCATGTTGGATTGTTCTGCCTCCAACACCGATCTCCGGGATACATGTTATTCTTTATCCAAGAAAAGTACAATAAACAAATACACTAATCAGTTAACCATAATGCAAAGAAAATAAAAAACAATCGACTGAAAATAAATTATAAACTCACGGTACCTAGACAAGTGAATATTTCCCTTCTCCCATACAGCTCTACAGCTCTCCGTCCAATTTCAGATGCCAGGTCACAGAGTCTACAGACAACTGATTCAGATCAGTCCTTGAACGAACAATGTCAATACCCTTCCTCCGGCTGCCCGTCCACCGACGACATCTTGGCCACTCATAGTCACTCTCAGGCCAAGGTTCCTTGGCCGACAAATACCCAGATATTCGTACCCCCAAAACTATAATATCATGACAACAAATGGTATAAATAACTTAAAAACAAAAAAAAAAATTTAATAGAATTATAAATAACACTAACAAATTTACCTCCAAAATTTGGAAGGGTCCGACCAATGAATTTTGTCCCCTGCCAGATGAGGCGAGACCAGAATACAATTTAAAAAATGCAGGAGAACCCCAGTCATACTGGTCAACTACATTTAGATCCTCAAAAGCAGCTAGCCATCCAGCATCAATATAGGTTTTTGCATTTAAAAAGAAGAACTGACCCAAAACATACATATAGAAGGCTCTGACCACTCCATCAGCAAGCCTACTATCATTATTAGCCGCAGTCAAAGTTTGTTGATCAAAATATGTGCTCAAAAATTTGACAGTAATTGCATCTGAAACCCACTGGCACGAAATACCTTATCTTTAACAAACCACATCTTTGAGTTCAGGAAATATATGCTCCCGGACATATTCAAATTGAAACTTCCTTGCGTCATACGGAACAGATCTACCAACACCAATACTAATTCCTGTCAACATTACCCAATCAAGGGGAGTGAACCTTAGCTCACCAAACGAGAAGTGGAAAGTGTTTGTCGTATCCCACAAGCGCTCAACAATATAGTCAATAAGTGCATGGGATGAATCTACTACATCTATGGACAGTAATCGGTCCCATCCTCCCTTTTCAATAATATATTTGACCCTAGGAGCATGTTTAATAATACCTTGGTAGGTCTGAAGGACGGATTTGAAGGAACCACGATGTGAAAACTTGAAATGAGCATCGCTTGAATACGTTATATTGGTGGAGGCGTGATCCTCAGTATCTTCCACAACTGTATAATGTTCCAACCCGGGAACATCGACCATTTCTTCAATAATACGGTCGTCATCTGAATCCTCCACGATTTTAGTCTTCTTGGCCCTCTTCCTTTGGCTAGCGAATCTGGACGTCACACTGCTCGACATCTGGCCAAACAATTCATACAACATTGAAAATCATGAGTAATCCCCACAAATGCATAAAGATAAAAATCTACAATAATCAATAAATCAAGGAATAACATAATTACATAATCATATGTACCAACATACAAAAATCAAACATTCTTGAACAAAATTCATCATTAACAAAATACTTCAATCTCAAGGCCCCAATTGTACCAAATATCATAAAAATTCACCAATTGCAAATTCTTCCATACAGATAGGTTTTAAAACATAAACATTCCAAATACCCAAATTTTTAAGACAATCTAGTCAATTTATCAAAAAAATAACCACAACCCAACTAAAATTAAACAACAACTTAATCAATTATATTTTCAATTCAACAAATTATCATCAATTTTTTATACACAATTTACAACAATCATAAACCCTAAAAATTATCCCAATTCAATAAGTACAATTTCTAATACCTAATTTCATAATCACATGTTTCATACCCTCAAAATTATCTCAATTTCATAATCACATGTTTAATCATTCAACATATATAACCAATTTAACTAACAAAACCTAATAATAAAACATATTCTACATTGCTTTAAAAAATTCACCAATTGCAAAATTCACCAATTGCAAATTCTTCCATACAGATAGGTTATAAAACATAACCAATTTAAAAAACAAAATAAATTAAAAATTACCTTGATTGATTGCGCTTGGATGTTTCAAAATACCTTAAGCGGAGTCAAAAACGTAGGCGGGACGTTGGGTTCTCGTATGGGAAAATCAGTGTGAGATGGTTGTGGGCGGAATAGGGTTTGAGTTCGAAAGCAATTGGGGTTCAGGAGGAGAAAATTAGGGTTCGCTGCTACAAATAGGAAGATAGAATGGGGCGGGCTCCTAGCAGCTCGCCTGGAATCTCAGACGGTGCGCTAGGACACCGCCCGTCCCATTCAAGTCACACACAAACTTCGCACGAGTGTAACTATTCTAGGCGCGATGCTAGTACTTCGCCCGACCAAACGCGATTTTGGAATACCGCCCGTATCTCTAGCGTGATCCTAGGATACCGTCTAACTACAAGCGTTACGCTAGCATTTCGTCCTACATCGAGTGAGACGCTAGGAGACTGTTTAACGCAAGCGTTACGTTAGAATTTCGCCAGTCCCCCTAAGAGCTACGCTGAAATACCGCTCAACAACAGGCGAATTGCTAAGATCCTGCCCGACTATACACAGCTATTCTTGGGCCGGACCAAAGACTAAAATTTTTAGTCTTTGATCGTTTAATATGATCGCGCCCCTGTGGACGCTCTAATGTAGTAGATGGAAATCCAAAAACTTCATACAAACCTGAAAGCCGGATTATTTTCAGTTACAAGGAAAAGAAAGAAGAGAGAAACGGAAGTGACGCTAAATAACATGCATAACTCGTTTTGGATACATAACATTAATATATATATATAGAAATCCATGTTTTTTTTTCTCTTCTGTTTGTGATTGAAATTTTTTGATTGATTGATTCTAAGAAAAATAAATAGGTTTTTAGAAAAATTTAAGTTTATATTTTTTCTAAAACCCAACCGTAAATCCATGCCTGGAAAAAATTTAAATAGGTTTTTTAAAAAAATTAAGTTTATATTTTTTCTAAAACTCAACCGTAAATCCATGTCTGGAAAAAATTACTGTTAGGTTTCCAAATATAACTAGGTTCTCTTTAATTGTATGTTTAGGTTTTTTCAATTTCCAACCGTAAACTTACAAATAAAGATGAAGATGACGCTTTACAGTTGGATTTTTTAAACGTAAATGTTTTACGTTTAGATTCGTTTTTCAATATCCAATTTACTAACAGCTAAAAATCGTTTAATTTTTTATGTTTGGTTTTCTTCAATCATAATTACATTTTACGGGCAGGTTCGAGAAAAATTTTCCAACCGTAAAATACTATGGTTGTTCAAAAAATTTGAAGGATTTTTTACGTCTGGGTTTGAAGTAAAAACCCAACCGTAAATTGATTTACGTTTGGGTTCGATAAGTCTAACCCAACCGTAGAATATCCTGAATTTTTAAATTTTTGTTTGTTTGTGTTAAATTTTTTGGAAATTATCTAACTACAAACCCAGGCATAAATTGATTTACGTTTGGGTTCGATAAGTCTAACCCAACCGTAGAATATCCTGAATTTTCAATTTTTTGTTTGTTTGTGTTAATTTTTTTGGAAATTATCTAACTTATGAGTTCAATTGTGTATTGCTTGTATGAGTAGTGATCAACTTAAAATACTCAACAAGCAGACGAAGATTGGAGATGTAAAGGTCTAGATGAAAACAATTGTTCATCAAGTTTCTCAAGAAGTTTTTTTAATTTTAACAAATTTTTAGTCTAGATTGCCTTCATCTTATCTTCTACCTACCAGGTTTGCACAAACACCATTTCTTTGCCGGCTAGAAACATTCATTTCATTAGTAAAACTAGGAAAAACCAACATCATTATAACCCAAACCCATTTCAGTACCTCATAACCCTACCCTTTAATTAAGAAAATCATCAAGTCCCCTGTAACAGAATCCTCTTACAACATCTAAGAGATTCCCAGTTTAAATTTACAAAAAACTTTCATCCACAAAGAGTTCAACAACAACCACAGGAATATAAACAGAAAACAAAAATTGTTCACCAGCAAACTAAATAAAAAAAAATTCACATCAAAACCTTTACCGTCCGGGAAGACCAAAGGATTGAAGAAGCTACTTTCCACTGCAACAAAACCAGCAAGAGGGACAACAAGCACCATGAAGATCTGTATGAGTTGCACATCTTAACCATCTTCAAGCAAAATTTAATGCTTAAAAATCCAGATCATTTTGGTACCCTTGGGATGACTAAATCTAGTCATCTCCGTCGTAATCCTCCTCTTCATTGCAAGCGATGTATTCGCTTCCAGTTGATGCAGCAGGCCCATACCCTTGGAAATCATCGTTCCAGAAGATCCACTCTCGTCACATTCCTCTTCCCCCTTTTCTACCTCATCCACATCTTTAATATCCATTGGTTCCCCATTATTATCTAACCCATCAATATTTTCACCATCAGGATCAACATTTAATCTCTCTCACATGGTTCTTGCAAAAACTGGAGGATGTGCTTTCTCTTCTAAGTATTGTTCATACAAAGTATCATCAACCCTCTCTGCTTCCGTATTTCTTTCTTCCTTTGTATCAGAATTACCCTCAGAATTTCCTTCCTCTTCATCAGCTTCCTCACCTTCTGATTCTTCAGTATTACTCTCTGTGGCACTTCAACTCTTTTTCCAGTGAAATCCTTCATCCTTTTCTTCTCTCTCTCTCTCTTTTCTTCCTCACATCTTGTTTATGCCAAAAAATCCTTTCGACTAAACAACCAATCAAATTCTTGGATACAATTTACATAACTAAGATCGAGTAACAAAGAAAAATCCTTTTATTTCATAAAATCATTTATGAACAATACCATTCATCACCCAGGTTTTGCAATTTTTGGGTTTATAATCCTTACACTTTTCAATTTAAATACAGAAATCCTTACATGATATTACTATATTCCATAGATTCATACCTAAAAATATTTTCTCTCTCTTTTTCTCCTCCGCTCCCTTTTTTTTCTGTCCCTTCTTTGTTGTTTGATCTCTTCTATTTATAGATCTATTTTTCTGGGTCGCTCTTTATGCAACGTGTCATTTTTTACTGCCTGGTCATCGTTCTGGATCAATTCTTCTTTGGGTCGATCCATCTTGTTTCGATGTATCTATCGTTCTTGTATTTTGTCTTTTACTTGGTGCGATCACATAGATGACAGATTGCTCCTACTTACTTCTTGATTCGATGCTTTATATGTCCGATACGTGTTTCCTTATCTTCAAAGACTTGTGTGATCTCGATCATTAAAATAATAGAGTAATTATTACAATTCACTTTCTCGATCATAAAATAATTATTACATTTGGCTTTCTCGATCATAAAATAATATAATAATAATAACTTTTTACTTTCCCGATCAGCTATCATTTAATGCTGTTTGTTTTATTCGATGCTGTTCAGCTTTCTCGATCTTATGTGTCATTCATGCAATTCATCGCTCTGATGTCAGGAAACGTCTCGTGTCTTTTCGAAATTTGATATCTTTAATAGTGATCCTGTGTTTCTCACCTTTTTTAATCTGGTTGCTTCTTAACTTGATCTTCTTCCATGTGTCATGCTTCTTTAATTTACTAACACATCTCTTGCCTCTCTTTTGTGCTTCCAGAGTGCATATTCCACTATGTTCTCTTGTCGAACCATTTGGTATTCTGCTATGCAATTTTGCTGATCTATTTCCCTTTGAAGAAAATCTTTCAAAAGTTCTAACTCCCTGGTCTCTAGAGTCACAGCGACCCTCTTTGCAAAATCAAATATTGCCGTTGGTTGATTGTTACCATTTTCGTTCACATTCGGATCATCCATCTCTAATTCTTTTCTCTCTGATAATTGTTTTTCCTCTTTAGGGTTAAACTTGAATATTTCTGAAAATTTTCTCTAACCCGCTTTTATAGAGGTTTGAAAGGTACCATTAATATCCACACCTTCTCCAGAATCATCATTGTTCTTAGAACCCATCTTTTCAAAGCCCGATTCTAGATGTTTCATCTTGCTTAATTCTTTAACAAAGATCTCATTATTTTATCTTACCTCTCTTTTTATATTGTATGCAATACCCATCCCCCATTGAAATAGACGAGAGTGAAATGGACATGAAATCTGGATCTTATAGGCCTCTTTTCTGTGGCTCATACATTAAGAGCGTAAGAATCAGATCCACAATTTGAATGAAACTCTTTTTTACTTTCTCTGACAAATAAGTAATATTCATATCATCATGAAAACCAAATCCTATAAAGATGTCTTAGCTTTTCCTGAACATGCATGCAATATACATTAGATGCCCATGACGAGTTTATCTGCGTGAAATGCCACAACCCAAATTGAGGGATTATGTTATGTCCACTTGTTGTACCTATTCTTGTGGGTATGGGCTCTATCTCTTGAGCACAGTGGCCCACAATCAATAGGGCGTTTAATATAGGCCTAATATTGCCAAGTAAATTTAAACAATCAAAGTATAAGAAAATTCAGACACGGAAATTAACCTCACACACTATAGATGGGTTATTTATAATACCAAACCTTTTAGATATTTATACTCTGATAATAAATTAAATATAGTTTTAATATAAGCTGAAATGGTTAAATTACCTTTGAGTATTTAAATGTCTAGATCAATATTTCTTTCAGACTGATCCACATTTTTTATATTTTGGAAAAAGAAACAAAACGGGAAAGGAATTAAGAAAATCATAGAGAAGTTTATATCTAGACTCGGAAAGAAATTAAGAGAAATATAAAATAAATTACAAATCGAGATTTAAAAACCTAGAAATCACGAGAGAAAGAAATCACATATCGAGATTTGAAAACCTAAAAATCGAGTGAGAAAAATCAGTCTACAAAACCTAGAACACGATAGATAACCAAATCAAGAAAGAAATATCAGAACTAAAAGAAAAAATATTAACAAATAATTTTAATGCAATACTACTATTATCTATCTACTATATATGTTTTGAAAAAATTGAATTGTTAGTTGTTGAAAGCATTTCATCTAGTGATTTTGTTATGATTCCTACTGCTGGAAATGTTGAATGTAATTTGTGAATTTGTGATTCCTCTTTGAGTTGTTAATGTTTAAAATCTAATGTTGAAATGTAAATTGATTGTATTTGTTACGTAATGTTAATATAGCCTAAATTTGAAAAATTGAAACCTAATGTGAAGAACCTACTTTAGTAATTTTGCTAGGGAAATCATACTCCAGTATTCTACATCACCTCTTAGTTTTATACTTTTATATTCCACCACTTGTTATATGTAAAAGTACTATACTTAAACGAAGGTTCGATCAATAAATTTTGACTAAAAAATAATGTTCTAATTGATTATTATGATATGACTTTTCATACAATTGCAATGATATGATAATAGCGGATAAAGACATGCAGTAAAAGAAAGTTCGGTTAAAATGTCAGTTCTTGAGTTTTTTGCTGAGACGATACTTTTATTAAGGTATAACTAGTTGAGTCATTCATGCTTAGTATATATTGATAATCTTTTTGAAACGCAGTTTTTGTTGTTCTTTACGTACTACTGATATAGAAGATAAAACTAGTTAAATTATTTATACATAATTGATGTTAAATTGCTTAAATTTTAAGGTTGATATTGTGTAATTTTCACTATTGTCTCTATGTTTGAAGGTGCGTACTAGTCAGCACATACTCATATGTATATAAATATTATGTTTAAGCATTTAGTTGTTCTTTTTGTACAAGAAAAAACTTTAAAATTTGTTTTACATGATACTTATTTTATACACGATGAAATTGCCAAAAAAATTTGAATGAAGACCTATATGGGAGGGAATATCAATTGTAAGCAAAGACATACACGGAACGACTAAGCAAAATAATATGCACAATAAATATAATTTTATTTATATTTTACCATTTTGTAAAAATGTAAACACAAGTTATTTTGTAAAAAAGATATTATCATCCAGTTGGTTGGAATGAAAAGTCTGATTTTAATTGTGAAGTCTTACCATTGTGTGTGTTGCAAAAAGCATTTTTATTTTTTGTTGGTCGTAAAGCTTTATATCTTGCTAATTACAAAAAAGATTAAATGTAGAGGTGTACACTCAACAAGTAAGATCCTTATAGCTTGTATACTTAGCAGGTATATATCCTTGTAGCTTGTATACTTAGCAAGCAAACACTCTGCCAAAAAAATGACTTGCAAAATAAAATATCAAAAAATTCAAAAATATCAAAATGATTCAGTAAGATCATGTATGGAATCAATATCGGTGTGTATAGTAGACTTTAAGGGTTAAGTCTTATATAAGGGGGTAAAATTGTAAGACCATGTCTTCCAGACATCTCAGTTTTGTTGAGCCGATACATCGATTGATCATATCTTGTATACTTGGTCAATTATACGGGCCAAACCTCTCAAAATTATAGAAGCCATCTTGGCCAGCAAGTGTAAGATGCGAGTACGTACGTCCAATGAAGCACAATGCATATGATAAGGTAGACTATTTATTATTAGGATGGTGAAAAAGGAGATCACCAAGATAGGAAAGGTTAAGAGGCCATGAGAGGATGTACCTATTACACAGCAGGAGCAAGAGAGAAAACATCGGTGGCCAAGGTTACCTTAATAAATTTTCTTTTCAACCAAATGAAGGGGTCTGAATCCCCATTCTCAACCGCCTCAAAATTGTTGTAGACCATGGCTCCGTCCTTCTCGCCTGGAGAATTAAAACTCTTCAAGTCAGTCATCATGATGACATTGTTAGACCTTTCGTCAACTTAATCTAGATCCAGGTCACTGAAAAAATTGACTTCAGTCGCCGGAATACTGTTATAGCTCCCTAAATCTTCGACACACGCTGAGAGAGGTACAAGAGCTTTGCCGGTACTAATATCTTGTCCGTGAATCAGGTCACCTGAGACCACAGACACTTCAGCTTGAACACGGTTATGAATACCGTCGCACATACTAAGACCTTCAAACATATCACACAGAAAACTAATCTCAATCAGGGAAACTAGAGATTGTCCTTGGGAAACAAATTCAAGATCAAGATTCTTAAACATACAACACAGTAACTCATTCTTCATGATGATATTTAAAAACGAACTAAAAACCACACCTTTATTAAAGTTTGATTAAACATTCAAAAAGAAAAATAGGAGACATTGTTCAAAATATGATTACTTCCACCAACAGAGAAAAAGAAATTTTGAAGAGATATTGAGGTGGAGTTAGGTGGTTTCAGGACGGAGGTATTTGGATGAAACTAAGAGGTTTTTAGAGAATTTTTCGAGTATTTAGACCGGAAGTTAGATGGGTTTGACTGAGAAATTTAGAGAGGGTGAAAAGTGTACGACTCTGTCTCTCTCCATTTGTAACCTGTTGGTTACGGTAGTGGAGGAAGAAACAATGATTTGTTTTAACGAAACATCAATAACGTATTTGCCCCTTAAGTTGTTAAAATGTACCTATGTAAATGAAAAATGCGGAAGAGTATTTTATTAATTTAATAATTTTCTATCGGACTGGAGAAAAAAATATTTATGTAATCTTATATTCTTATAATCTGAACATGCCAGGGACATTCAGTTCTTGAGGAGAAAAACTCTACACTTGTATGCTCTCCTAATGATAATTAATTATAATTGCAGTCCACTGTGTATAGCTTAGGATGCAGTTTATGGAGTCTCGAAGGACCATGCTTTTATGCCCCGAACCCATTCTAGATGTATCACTTCTCTTGGGCTCAAAACTTTTTCTTGAACTGCAGAGGGCTGGCTGCCTGGTTCACAAGGGGACCATATGAGTCCAGGATAGAGGCACCTCAAACAAACCAAGTTATTCCTTTACCTGTAGTGTCTAACCTGTCCAGTAGTAGCCCCAATATCTCCATGGGGCACTAGTACTAATTTGGGTTTCTTCTTGGCTTGTCCAAGGAGACATCAAGAGGGTTTCATTTCACACTCTTTTTATATACATAATGGAGGAAATAAGATCCCTCCGGTCCAGAATATATGTGACCAGATTAACGACGCCCATATGCTCTAAATTTAAAATTTCAGTTTATACTTTTTGCTCATAATATTTCTTATTTAAAGATTTTAACTAGCTTTAATTTTAGACCAGTCCTAGGGTTATCAAACATTTATTTTCATAGTTTGATGAAGACGTAATAAAAGATTAGTGGAGGGTATTGTTTGCTTATAAGGTAAGGTAGGGAAAGTAAGTAATTAGGTAAGTGGTAGTAGTCATATGCTTTTGACCTTGACCTTTCACCACCAACAATACAATAGTGACACAAACAAAGCTTTATGGGTTGTGTGTATCACTCATTTGCTTGTTTCTTCTCTATAAATATTGCAAATAAAGACCCACCACCACTACCCCTATCACCAGCGTCTCTTTGCCGACAAAACACAGCTCACCACAATAATTTGTTTTCATTTCATGTCACTGTGAATCCATTCGTTCAGTCGTTAAATTCAACTGAAATTGGTCCCAGAATGAGAGAGCAATTGATAATGGTCTTAGCATCATCGTAGGGTGCATGTACTAGTGATGCCATTATTTCATGCAGTCAAATCCGAAGAGATGACTCGATCTCTGTACGTTTGATGATAACAAATGCTATTATAACCCTCCTCCTATACTGGCTCCAAACCAAACTGCTATTTAAACTCTTATACTTCATACGACTAACAATCACACACTGCCTCACATTTTATACCCATTTAGTCGTGCATATGATGGGAAGAGACCCGAATATATGGCACTGTGGGTACCATACAAATTTCTCAATCTCATTTTTGTTTTTCGATCATTTATCTAAATTTATTAGTTTAACACATGTGGTCTTTCCATTTACTAACTATTTTACAAGTAGGATTTAATGAAAATAATTCCTGCAAATTACTTTCATATAAGAATTTTATGGGAGTGCACGCATTTTTTCCCCTCGCATGTTTATTTAAATATATCATCTAAGCATAGCAAGTGCATAAATTTAAAATTAAGGTAACAATAAAATTGTATTAAATAGCAATTAAGATGTAAATTTTTACATTATCTTTTAATATATCATCTAAGCATAACACGTCATAACGTGTATAAAACACTACACAATACAGTATAATACAACGCATTTTGTGTATATTTCATAAAAGAGTATTTATACTAACCAATTATTGACATTTTATCTTCGTTATATTGAGTTATTTCTATAACAACAAATATAATGTCTAAATATCTGAAAGATATTAATTTTGAAAAATGTAAAATATATGTGTCAGGCACAGCACAACACGGCATAGCACGCCCTCAAGCACGGCACAACACATCACGTCTTTATCTCTAGTACAACACATCACGTAGCACGCTAGGCTCGCCTCTAAATGGGCTTTGCTGGACTGTGTCGGCCCATTTTACACCTCTACTTCTGGTTTGCTCGCTTAATTTAACGTCATTGTCAATTTTTGACAAGTCCTCCTTCATCTAACTAGCTAATGATACAAGTATCGGTCACGATGTATCCAAGGAATACATCGTGAAATTCACTAATATGCATGGATCATTCCCAGCCCCTGCGACCACCACCAGTGAATATGTATTTTCCTTCTGCAGAATCCAAAATCGGCTAGAAGGTAAAATAGTGATTCAAGTGATTTGCAAACAGTGACGGAGCAATGGGGTGCTTGTGGGGTCTACAGACCCTACAAGATTTTGAATTCTAGTAGGATTAGGTTTGAGTTTATGATGATTTTTATACGTTGTGGGTGCATATATATAGGATAAAATTAAAATTTTATATCGTTAATGGGGTCAAAAATTATGAACGACAATTATTTTTGTTTGACCCCAGGACTGAATTACCCTGGCTCCATACCTGTTTACAAACCAGAAAGATACGAATGGGAAATGGCAATATCAAATTGGCAAGGGCATGCAACTATATATTGGAATTTGGCAAAGAAAGTTATAGAGCATTTAATCACTGTGTTAATATTGCAATCGGTTTGACTAAAAATAACGCAAAAGGAAAATCTGCATAAAAAATCGATCAATTCTACATGGAAGATCTGAAGGAAAATTGATATGTGCTCGTGATACACGCCGCTAATGCTACCATACAGTCCCCTTGGACAAAAATGTACCATCGCACTGAGTATTGTTGCATAATCATGAGGACATGCGAGACATGTTTCTCTTAATATACTCTTTCTACACTGTAAATCACTTGGATACAAATCAAAGTATCTCTATTTAAATGGATACTGAATGAAATAACCACAAGCTGTTTCTTTTTAGGTAAAATGTTGAGATATTATTAGAAAAAGAAGAAAAAAGAAAAGGTACAGGAGGGTGAGCACAAACAAGTGCAACGATAAGAGAAACAAATGAAGGCTATAACAAGCCTGGTAGAGGGAAGGACAAACACGTGCAAGTACCACAAGCTATTCGAAAACATTTTCCACTCTTAACGTAGTTCTAAGATACATGCCAATACCAAGCATTATTTGATCATTCTACTGGATAAATATGTAAAGGCAGCCTTGGTTTGGCATGAGCAAATAATGGCTTAGCCAAAAATAGATCATTAGCCGACGCAGTGAGATCTATCATCGACTCGCCTGGCGGAGCACCCCAGTCAAACCCTTGAATAAGTCTAGCTAATAACATGACAGTAATTACGGTCCCAAGTGCACCACCAACACATCCTCGTCGTCCAGTAGTAAACGATATGAATCGTAGTTCCTGCTCAGTGAGATCCACATCAGCTACTCCATCATCCTTTGACATTAAATGACGCTCGGGGTTGAAGTTTAATGGTTCATGCCAAATTCTAGGGTTCCGTCCTAATCCTACTCGACTTAACAATACATGACTTCCTTTGGGGATAAAATAACCTGATACTACCGTATCTGATATGGATACATGCGGAACGTTAAAAGGAGCCATTGGATGGAGTCTAAGTGCTTCCCTAGCACAAGCTTTTACATAGTTGAGTTTTGGAAAATCAGATTCTTGTACCCAACGGCTCTTACCGACCACCATATCGATTTCTTCTGCAGCTTTTCTAAGGATATCCGGTTGATTTATCATCTCTGCCATGGCCCATTCAACGGAATTGGACGGATTATCCACCGTTGCAATAATTAATTCCTGTCATGATATAGTGGGACATGAGGTAAAGGCAGGATAACATAATACGGGAGAAAAGAAATCAAGTACAGGCACACTGATATAATTAATAAGAGAAATGATAGGACCTTATGTGAATATAATAAATAAACAATCTTACCCCCGCTTGAGCTTTGATCTCTTCTGTTGATAACAATGGCTTTCCATGTTCGTCCTTAAGCGAAATAAGCACATCTAACAAATCCTCAGGCACTTTGTTCTTCATAGTTCCATTACTCCATTGTTGCATCCGTTCTTCAATAATTGGATCATGATACTTATTCAAAAACCCCATTGCTCTCTTGATAATCTTTTCATGACCTTCTAAATCTAACCATCTCAAATAAGGCAAATAATCTTGTATACCAAAAGCATAAACATATTTTAGGACTTCAAAAGCTGCATTAACATGTTCTATTTCCTCCATACCAGGTCCTCCATCTTTTCCTCCTTTACCGAAATACCTTTTGTTGAAAATCATTTTTCTAATTACATTCCCACTGAATTGTCTCGTTAACAATCTTAAATTAAAAACTTCACCTCCACTCAATGAGGTTTTATTGCACCGATTGTGTAAATAGAACACAAGGTTGTTAGCTTCCTCATTTCTCTTCCCGAGAAGCCATTCCAGTCTAGCATGACTGACCAATTCAGAAGTCATAACTCTTCTCATTTTCTTCCATTGGTTTCCCCATGGTGTAACAGCAGTAGTTAAGAACCCACGACTCAAATGCTCAGTAGCCATTGTTCTAGGCCTTGATACAAATACCGCATCTTGTTTTTTCAAGAATTCTTGAGCAAGTTCTGGAGAAGTCAAGGGAATTACATGAACGTTCCCTAGACGAATGCATGCGATTTCAGTATTCATTTCTTTCATTAGACCTAATATCCATTTATATCTTGGCTTATTTCGAAGTAAAGCTGGTATGCTACCCAAAATTGGCCAAGGTGATGGTCCTGGAGGTAATGGAAGTGATGCTGATAAAGATGGGTGTTTCCTAAGGGATTTCACCCCAAACTTGATGAGAAGAAGTAAAATTATTGATACAAGAATATGTAGCAAATAGCTGGTATTGAGATCAACTGTTGCGAGGTTGGTTGCATGGTCCAGCCAAAGGGTAGTATTAAAGAGGGTTAAGAAATAGGTTTTGTTGGCCATGCTTGCCTAATTTCTTGGGATATTGAGAGTTTAGTGCAGAGTAGTAGCTTAACCGGATCATATATATATATACATGTTGCCAGGCAGTAACGTTTAAGATCATATCACAATAATTTGTTTCCATTTCATGTCACTGTGTGAATCCATTCGTTCAGTCGTTAAATTCAACTGAAATTGGTCCCAGAATGAGAGAGCAATTGATAATGGTCTTAGCATCATCGTAGGGTGCATGTACTAGTGATGCCATTATTTCATGCAGTCAAATCCGAAGAGATGACTCGATCTCTGTACGTTTGATGATAACAAATGCTATTATAACCCTCCTCCTATACTGGCTCCAAACCAAACTGCTATTTAAACTCTTATACTTCATACGACTAACAATCACACACTGCCTCACATTTTATACCCATTTAGTCGTGCATATGATGGGAAGAGAACCCGAATATATGGCACTGTGGGTACCATACAAATTTCTCAATCTCATTTTTGTTTTTCGATCATTTATCTAAATTTATTAGTTTAACACATGTGGTCTTTCCATTTACTAACTATTTTACAAGTAGGATTTAATGAAAATAATTCCTGCAAATTACTTTCATATAAGAATTTTATGGGAGTGTACGCATTTTTTCCCCTCGCATGTTTATTTCAATATATCAGTTAAGCATAGCAAGTGCATAAATTTAAAATTAAGGTAATGATAAAATTGTATTAAATGGCAATTAAGATGTGAGTTTTTGCATTATCTTTTATACACATTTGATCCTATGATATAGGGATCTACCAGCCGCATGTTCAGCATCTGTGCTGGAAAAATTAAATGTAGACCAATAAAATTTAACCATTCAAAACCTTTTGAAGATTTCATTCGAGCCTTTAACCCCCATCCCCTGTTAATCTTAATCTCAGTGGTGAAGGGAATTGATCTACATTTGGACCATCCCCAATTCCATCTCTAGATGGATTCCACAATTGCTCTAGCCGTGGATTTTTAGGTGCTCGTTATTCAACATCACATAAAAATGATAAAAACCAAAATAATATTGATAAGAGAGTCTGACACTTTTAAAAGTAATATTACATAGGTTGCAATATAGTTAAGATAGATTCTTAAACTAACTTACAATCCAAACCATCATAATATGACAGTGATTTATTTAAACCATTAAAAATATTTGTTAATATCTGGATACCATTTAAGAAATTATTTATCGATTTGTATAAATAAATAAACTAGAACTTACTTTGGATATATAAATTTAAAATAACTTATAAAAATAAATATGAAACAAATTATTTGTGTTTATGCCAAAATTCTCATCAACAAAAACAACCAATCATTTGTCAAAAGATCTAATTAAAATCCTTACCATACATTTTGTTACACTATATCACCTTAATATTCAAATCAAGACATATAAGCATATCAATCATGAAGAAAATTAAAGAATAACAATTCACCAAATTGGACATTCTATTAGAATTATATCTATGAAGTTCAAGATCTTTACAAGTATGGAAAAAAGTGTATTCATACATCAATAATTTCACAATATATCACTCTATAAATACATACCTAATAGCTTTCCTTTGATTCCAGTATTTTTCCTTAGTCTTTTTCCCTTTCAATTTTTCTGACCCCTTCTCTGATGAATGAACTTCTCTATTTATAGGTCGTTTAATGGGTCCCTCTCTTTTTCCTCTATGTCTATCCTTTATGTTTGATCAGTCATGTTTTCCCGATCTTGTCTGTCAATTTATTGATTATCGTTCCACTGTATTCTATATTGCCATGTTTTAAGATTATCTTTGGATCAGGATCATCGTACGGTTGACAGGCAGCTTCTTGCTTATACATTGTCATGCTTTAATCTTTTTGGCCCGTAACCTTATATTATTGACACGTGTCTTTCGTATTCTATGAGTCATCCTCTTCCCGATCCTCGGTGTCAATCATACAACTAATGTTATCTAACTAATTAGTGCTCTCACTTTCCCGTTCAATATGCATTTAATGCTCTTACTTTCCCGTTCCATACGCATTTAATGCTCTTGCTTCGATCAGAACACTACTACTTTCCCGATCTTACATGTCGATCATGCAATGATATTTTCAGTCTTTAACATCTGTCATCCACTCGAAATTTTATAAGGCTTTGATTGTGTGTTTCTCGCTATTTTATAAATCTCTGCTTCTTTGCCTAATCGTTTGACATGTGTCATCTTGACTTTTATTCCCTAACAACTTGCCCCCTTCTTCTTGTTTTTTCAAAAAATTTAACGGTTGATCCAAAGTTTTGAAAAAAATAGAAGAACAATAATTACTCTCCATCTTTTCCATATCTGTCATAACTTCTTTTCGCATGTTATCCCGGGTTTTCTGCTAGCAGTAACTTCTATTATCACGTTTGTGTCAGTTAACATTTTTTGAGAAAATCAAATCTTTGCCTCGATTAACACCTTTTCAATTTTTGACAGTTCGTTTATCCCTCCCTCTTAAATAGGATTCAGTCTTTTATACTTCTGTTTTTTCCTCTTAAAGTTGCAGCTCTTTCTCTTCCTTAAACTTTTCAAATATTCTCATTATCTCTCTGTTATTCTCTCATTCTCCAACGATTCAGGAACTTTTTGCATCAATCATATTTGCTCTACTTTCGATCAAGAAATTGTTTCTCCTCTTTCTACATGTAAGTGACTTTCTGATCCTTCTGTATCTATTTTGTTTTGGTGTTTAACCATGATGAATATTGACTCTATGAAAACAGAGATGATTGAAATGGTGATTGTTTATGATTTTTCTTCCCTAATTGTTTCTTTTTATGAACTTGAATTTTCTGATTCCTCCATACATTGATTCTTCTCTGTCTTTTTCACAGATAAAAAATATCTTTTCACTATGTATTCAAGAACTCAAAATACTGCTTCTTTGGTTGATTCTCACCACGATGATCAACAACAAATAAGGAGATCTTCTCGAAGTATTTCAACTAGATATGCCTCAACTCGGCATACTCATGATGCTGCATCTGACCCTTCTGCGGCCGCTAATGTTGCCCCCAGGAGTAAGCGTAAACATGCCAGTTGTAACTATAAATCAATGAATATTGAAGAATTCAAAGCAAAACATCATTTCGAGGGATTCAGAGTTTCTCTTTATGGTGGAGATAAAGATGTAATGACTCTGGGAGCAGCCGAAAGCTTTACGTATTCAATCAGTAGATTACTGATTTCTGCCGGTGCATTGGAGGCTGGGCTTCGTCTTCCCCTATATCAGCGAGATCATCCCTATCATTTCGAGGTTCTTGCATCCCGCTGTAATGCTCCTCACGGTTTAGCTCGGTCCGTTATCCAGTATAACGGAAATTGGTGGCGGATACTTGATGAGTGAAGCCTCCGGAGCGAAGGACGAACTAACCTTACATGTTATACTCCAGACATCACAGAGCAACAACATTATACAGTTAAGAATTTTCACACTACTTATGCGGATAGTGTTTCCATAAGGAATTTCGTGAAGTGGAGTGTTAGTCCTTTTCGCAAGTGCAGTTCGGGATTCCCCTTGTTGTGCGACGATCCGAAGCTCAAGTATGTTCCAGGAAGTGAAGAAAGAGTCTGATTGGATCAAGAAGAAAGAATCCGATTGGATCAAGAAGAAAGAATCCGATTGGTTCATGACTACAAGTGGTACCAGACTCCACCAGCGATCGAAGGTCCTTGGGTATTCAGTCATATTTCCAAGGATGAAATTCAAGATATTCACGGGCGTTTCCCCAATTACTGTCCCTGGAAATTAAATTTCAGTGATTATAAATTTAATTATGAGGTTCACACTGCTCCCCCCCCCTTTTTTTACTTGTATTTTTCCCTCACTGAGTTTGAACTTTATGCTACAGGTTGATCCATCTACTGAGCCCAGGACGAAGTGCCACCAGCACGCCCAATGCCCGGTGTGCGGATTAATGAGGGCAGGCAAAGAAATGATAGAGAAGAAATAATTGAGGGTAAAGGGAAGCGTAAGATGGTAGCTTCCCCAGAGAAGAAGAAAAAATCGAAAAGGTCAAGAAATGCTTCTCTCACTCCCTCTGATAGGGAAGATGGTGAGATTAGATATTCTCTCATTCACCATAGCAGCATTGGGGGTGAGGGAACTTTAATTTCAAGATCTTACGCTGAGGGTACGGACCAGGCTATATCGGGACAACCCGATGTTGTTGCGGGACGGTCCGTTGAAGCTTCTGGTCAAGTTGGATCGGGAGAGTGCGATACTATTACGGGTCATCCTGCTGTTACTGCGAATCAGATCATATTGACAGAACCCGCTGCTGGCTCCGAAGCTGCTCCCATTAAGGCTACACCGATAAATTTTTATTTGGCCCTGTCTCCACTTCCCTTAAACTTTGAGGTTGAAGTGGTCGCTCCCGAAGAGGGTATCATGACAACTGATAATCAACCAACTGTGGAGGGAGATGTTGAAGCAGGAAATGCTTGTGATCAGAATATTGAGAATGTCGCTCCTAGCACCTCAGCCACAGAAATCCCAACCTCTCATCCCGAAGAGGATATTCCCTCAGCCGTCTGCGAAGCAAGTGCGCCTACCATTACAACAGCAACGGTTCTTCCCCGTCCTGATGCCGATGTGTCTGATGGTGAGCCTTCAGACTTACAAGGAGTCACCTCACAAATTGATAAAGGCAAAAGGGTGATAGAGGGATTAAATCTCTTGGGCAATGAAAATGAAGCCTACAAATGGTTCTTATCGAAGGGGCTCCTGACTACTGCAGCTTGTCCGGAGACATGGAAATCCGACAGTGGTTCCATATCTAGGCTGCGGAGTTCTATGGGAACTATCCCTCTTGAGGAAACAAGGGAAGCTTGGTATGAGAGTGAATTCGCTTAACAGACATTCCCGCTGAACCCTCATCCTTCCTTAGACCAAGCTCTAGCTTTTGCAGAGGGTCCGTTGTATTCATATCCACAACAGGCTATCGCTCAGGTATTGCTATCTGTTAGAAATTTTTTGATTCATTTCTTCCTTTCTTCCCTTACTGATGACTTTAATTTCACAGCTTAAGCATAGCTGCGATTGCTTGTTTGCTTCATTCAGTTCTACAAAGCTAGGGATATTATGATGGAGTCCGTATATAAGAACGAAGCTGGGAAAGTGCAGCGGGAAAATAACAATCTGCAGCAACAAAATGAAAAGCTCCAACAACAAAATAATAATCTCCAACAACAAAATGATGATCTCCAACAACAAATACAAAATTTTCAGAGTCTAAATCTTCTGAATCAAGGTATATTTTCTCACTTTTTTATATATATAATTTATTTATTTTACACACATGCTTTGGGACCAGTGGGGGATTCCGAACTTGTATTTAGGATGGAGCGTAGGATGACTCAGTTGAATGATCATGCGAGAGAGATTAATAGGGAAATGGGGGTTTTTAGATCAGAGTTAAAAAGACTATCTGATAGTCTTGACATGGCCACCTGGAGACGCACTAGAGCTGAATCAAAATATCAGCAAGCTCTGGAAACTTTGGCTCTTAAGGAGGCAGAGTTTAAATCCCTCGCTGGAGGTATATTCTTGGGTTATATGTTTTTGTATATAAAATTTCTTATAGTATTTAACACTAGCTTTGTTCGTTAGGCCTTGAAAAGAAACTTAATGAAGCAACTGCCCGGGTTGTGAAGGCGGAAAAGGATCTTGCTATTGCAAATGGGAGAATTGAAAATTTCAATAAGCAGAGGGAAGAGCATTCTTCTAAAGTGCAAGCATTGCATGGTGAAATTACTCTCTACGCAACCATAGCTAGGGATGCTCAGTCTCGTATTAGTGTATTGTCCAGCAAAGTTACAGCATGCGAAAACATGCTTGTGGATGAAAAAGCAAAGAATGGCGATCTATCAAAAGAATTTTAGTGCTGAAAAAGATCAGAGGTCCCGGTTGGATGAGCAAGTAAAAGATTGTCAGCAAAAAATTCAAGAACTTCAATTAGATATTGAATATGGATGTGCTTATACAACGTGGTTGAGACAAGATGCAAAAGAAAAAATTGCAATGTCATTCAACACTGCCTTGGATCGTGCACAAGCTGACAACACTATACTCAATAGTCGGGCTCCTGTTCCGAAGGTTCCTCCGCAGCCATCCAGAGGCAATATTCCCGCTCCATGATAATATTCAATTGTTTTCTTCAATGTAACTTGTAGTCCGCTACATTAATTTAAAATCATCTTCTGGTTGTTTTTTGGCTAATGTTACCCCTGCAAAATAAATAGTATTTGTAAGTAATTATTCGGTAAATCAAATTGTTTCATGAGTACAATGCATCGAAGTATTTATACCTCAAAACATGTAATTCAGGAACCCACACATACGAGTCATACCCGGGCCAGGAGTAAGCTACAAGGTGGTCCTAAATAGTACCCTGAAAAAGAAAATGATATCCATTGATTATCTCATTAGGTATCCCTTCTTTATAAGAATCTCGCACTTATGGAAATTCTTTAAGGGCTTTTACTTACCTAAATTTTTATCTGCTTGAGTTACGATTGTTTCGCTAATCGCAAGCGTCCTCCAGAATAAGATGTTCCTGGAGTAATTAATATTTTCATGTTAGGCATCTCTTTATTAGGAAACCCCATTGTCAGATGTATTATTAATCAAGGATTTTCAAGAGAATGTGCATTATTTATGCTTTACCTAACATGAATGCAATGTACTTTCGTATTGCATTATTGATCAAGGATAATATAGCTTTAAATATTATGCGTTCCATGGGTGTTGTAAAACTTCACCATGCATGTTTCGCAGATAATAAGATCCTTGTCCTGCTGGTGCTTGTATTGTGTACGGACCATCCCAAGTTGGTGCGAACTTGCCTGCATTTTTGTCCCGATGGTATTCCGAAATTTGACGTAAAACATATTGTCCTTGAACAAAGTTTCGTAACTTGACTTTCTTATGGTAGTCCCGTGCCAACTTTCTTTGGTAATTTTCCATCTTCTGGAGTGCCACCTCTCTTTTTTTCTTCCAAGTCATCTAGTTTTTGTAACATTAAATCTGAATTTAGATTTTTCTCCCATGCTTCTATTCTAGTTGTAGGCAAAATGACTTCTGTTGGTATAACCGCTTCTGTTCCATAAGTGAGTAGGAACGGTGATTCTCCAGTGGATTCTTTTCTTGTGGTGCGGTATGCCCATAATGTGTTATTAAGTTGTTCACACCATTGTTTGTAGTGCCCATCCAACGTTTTCTTTAAATTTGTTGCAATTGTTTTATTTGTGGCTTCGGCCTGTCCGTTACTCTGGGGATAAAACGGTGTGGACTTATGTTTCTGAATGTTGAAAGCTTCAAATAGCATATCAATATTTTTTCCTTGGAGTTGTTTTCCGTTATCAGAAACTATGGCTGCCGGAATCCCAAATCTACAGATGATATTTTCAAATAAAAATGTGAACACATCCGAATCCCTGATTTGAGCTATTGCTTTGGCTTATACCCACTTAGTAAAGTAATCAGTGGCCACAATTAAGTATTTCCTCTTCTTGGTTCCCTCAACTAACGGACCTACAATATCCACCCCCCATTTCACAAACGGCCATGGACTGAGTACGGAATTAAGTTTTGTAGCAGGTGATTTGATTCTTTTTGCGTAAGGTTGGCAGTCTTCGCACCTTCGTACCATGTTTTATGAATCCTTGAGCATGGATATCCAATAATAACCTTGCATTTTGGCTTTCAATGCGAGTGAGCGTCTTCCACTGTGATTTCCTGCATCTCTATAATGTATTTCTTTGAGTATGCGTAATCCATCCTTATGTGACAGGCATCGAAATAATGGTCATAAAAAGGACTTGCGGTATAAGATTCCATCCGGCAACTGGTAATTCTCAGATTTCAGTTGAATTTTCCTTGTTTCTTTAGAATTGGTGGGCAATGTTCTATCTTGTAAATATTGATGAATTGGGATCCTCCAATCTTGTTCATTTAACTCATCATCTGATTGTTGAGGTATAGGTGCAGTGTTTTGTATTGCTGGATCATCAATGTCTTTGGTTACACCTTCTTCTATGTTGTCAGCTGTCTTTAACTTTGTGGATGGTTCATATATTCGTCCGACTTTTATGGATGTAACATTGGGATCTCTTATCATTGATGAAATAAATGCTAGTGCATCAGCATGTCGATTCTTGTCTCGGGAAAGATGCCGAAAAACTATACTTGGAATGTGATTTGCTAGAGTTTGCACAAGATTTTTGTACTCTGTTAAATCTTCGTCGAGTGTTTGGTATCTTAATTCGACCTGTCGAATTATCAACTGTGACTCGCTTGTGAGTCGGGCATTGCTGATTCCTAACTCAATGATGAGTTTGAGAGCATGAACCATAGCTTCATATTCTACTATATTATTTGTATGCTAATCAAACTCAAGTCGAAATGAATGTATCATCCGTTCACCCATTAGTGCAGTAATTACAATGCCAATTCCCGCATCTTCCTTATTTCGGACCCATCAACAAAGACTTCCCACCTTTATGAATTTGCAGAGCTCAAAATATCATGTGGATCCTCTTCCTCACATCCTGACAATCCTTTAATACAAATGTACAATAAAAAGTGAATAATTAAAGTAATGAAAATTTAAATGATAAAAGTTGTGATTAAATTAATTTTTTTCCGTCTATCGGACCTTCGATTTCATAATCTTCTTCAATCGGGAAGTCCGCAAGGAAATCAGCTAAAACTTGGGATGTTTGTGCAGTTTGCAACTCAAAAATGATGTTGAATTGCTCTATCTGTGCATTCCATTTTGCGATCCTTCCAACTTTTTCGGTGTTCTTCAATACTGATTCTAATGGTGCTTTGCTCGGGACACGCACGTAATGTGTGAGAAAGTAGGTACGTAATTTTTGGGTAGAAAAAACCAATGACAAAATGAGTTGCTCAATTTTGGTGTAATTTCTTTCTGCTGAATTCATGGTTTTGCTAATGTAATATACAGGTTTCTCCATTTTTTCATTCATACGCACCAACACTGCACTTATTGCATCCTTCGTTGCAGCAATGTATAAAGTCAATATTTCTTCAGGTTCTGGCTTTTGCAACGCTAGCAATATGGCTAGATGCATCTTTATGTTTTGGAAAGCTTGATCACATTTTTTATTCCAATCAAATTTATTTTTCTTTCTGAGTATATCAAAAAATGGTTTGCATCTTTCTGAGGATCTAGCAATGAACCTACTGAGAGCAGCCAAACATCCATTCAATTTCTGTACAGTTTTAATGCTCTTTGGGGATGGCATGTTCGTTATTGCTTGAAATTTCGCGGGATCAACTTTAATTCCATTCTTTGTAACCAAATATCCCAAGAAACGTCCCGATGTCACACCAAAAATGCATTTTCCCGGATTGACTTTCATTTTATATTTCCGCAATGCACCAAATATTTCAGTGAGATCTTGTAGATGATCCGCAGATAATTTACTCTTTACTAGCATGTCGTCAACATAGACTTCTAAAATTCGCCCAATCCAAGGATTGAATATTGCGTCAACCATGTGTTGATATGTTGCTCCTGCATTTCGTAATCCAAATGGCATCCTGGTATAACAATACAACCCCCGCGGGGTGAAGAATGCAGTATGTTCTTGATCCATCTCCTCAAGTGCAATCTGGTTGTATCCCGATTGGCCGTCCATAAAGGACAATGCCTCATGGCCTTGCACGGCATCCACTAGTTGATCGATATTGGGAAGTGGATAACTATCCTTTGGGCATGCCTTGTTTAATTTGGTGAATTCTATACAAATTCTTACTCCACCGTTCTTCTTTGGAACGATCACCATGTTGGAAATCCATGTCGGGTATCGTACCTCACGAATGAATCCTGCATTTAAGAGTTTTGTTAATTCCTTTGCCACAGGATCGTGATATTCTGGAGCGACCTTGCGTATCCGCTGCCGAAATGGTATTGCATCGGGTCGTATTCGTAATTCATGTTGTACAATAGTTGGGTCTATCCCCGGCATGTCCTCCATTTTCCATGCGAATACGTCCACAAAATCATGAAGAAGCTTGATCAAATTTTGCTCCGTATCGGCCTTCATCAGCGTTCCAATTCGCAACTGCTTGGGAAATTCTGTAGTGCCAATATTTACAATTTTGGTTTCTTCTATAGAAGTGAAAACAGGTTTGGGAACTCCGATGATGTTGGAGTCCCTTTTAATTGTTATGATGGTGGTCCTTCAGATTGTTGTTTTGATGAATTTCTTTGATTTTTGCTGCTCTCCCCTATTTCATTTGTAATTTTTGGTCCGCTACTCTGTTTTAAGTATCGGTCTATTTCTTCTTGTTTTGCTTTTGCCTGGCGGTCTTTTTTCTTATCCCGATGTTGTTGTTCCCACTCCTCATTCATCCGTATTTCCGCCAAAATACACAATTTAGCATCGTCCTGATCTCCTCTTATCTCCATTTCCCCTTGTGGTGTTGGGAACCGCAAGTATTGGTGATAAGTTGAGATTACACCTTTCAACTGGTGTACCCATCGTCTTCCGATAATTGCATTGTATGGGGATGGAGCATCCACAACACTGAACCTTGTCAGAATGTTTATCGGTCCAGCAGAGACTTCCAATTCAATTTCTCCCTTTGGTCTTGAAGCTATTCCGTTAAATCCATAGATTACATAATGAGATGGAATTAACTGATCTTCATTGAGTCCCATTTTACGAAATGTATCATAAAACATGACATTCAAAGAACTTCCCCCATCCAGAAGAATTTTTTTGACATTCCATCTGGACATCGGCAAAGTGATGACCAAAGGGTCATTATGCATTTCGATTTTTTAATCCACCTCTCCCGCTGAGAAAGTCAAGGGGGATGTCATCCAGTCTTCTCAAGATTCTATTATCCTTCCTGATACTTTAAAAATTTCATGGTCTCGGACCCTCTTGCATAATTTTTTGTCGATCGCAGCATTCACATTTGTATCTCTTTTTTCATAAAAAGAAATCATATTGATAGTTTGTTTGTTGTATGGGATATGAACTGCCTTCCCTTTATCAGGTCTTGTTGTTGGTTCGGGTGTTTGAATAAATTCTTTCAACTCTCCAGCATCAATCATCCTTTGTACCAGAATAATGAAGTTTCTATATCGATCTGTTGTATGCCCTTTATAGGAATGATACTCACAGTAGTCCTTTGATTTCTGCGTAAACTCCGGTTGTTGCCCCTTTGAAAGCGGCCACGGAAATTCTGGTTTATTTTTTATGATTTTGAAAAGTTTGGAATATGAAATGTTAATTTTTGTAAACACTCTTTCTTGAAATTGCTGAATGAAGTTTTTGTTATCCCCTATTCGTGGGCGTTTCAATTCGCTAGCCCCAACTTTATTGTGAAATTTTTTCTTTGGCTCTGGTGATGTTTTAATTGAATTTGTTCTTTTTGTACTTCCTTGTTGTCGTGAGGTTATCCTTGGACATTGTTCTTACACATGTTTCTATTATTTCTCTGAGGTGCCCCTCAGTTTTCGGGTTATTGCGATGAATGTCAACAAAAATCTGGCATCTCCGGTCTGCTATTCCCCACTTGTAATGGTTAACTGCAGCATTTGACTCAAAATTTCCGATCGCCTGGAAAATTACATGCCAACGAGCTGTATAATCTCGAATTGATTCTTCTGGCCATGAAGTAAGTGAATATAACCTATCTATCCCCGAATCAACGGGTTTGTTATACATGTACGCCTCGAGGAATTTACGAACTAATTGCGCATATGATTGAATGGAATTTTCTTGCAATTTGTCATACCATGCTAATACCGAAACCTTCAAACTTGAGGGGAAACACAGGCACATTATAGCATCATTTCGGTCCCATCGTGAATCACCCGATTATAATACTTCAAATGCGAAGTCGGGTCCCTTGTCCCATCGTAACATTCAAACGCCGGAATATTGTATTCTCGAGGCAATTGTGCACATGCTAAATGTGGAGCCAACGGTGTTCGCTTGGCTTCCTTCAACACTTCTTCTATTCTCCCTCCTTCTTTATTATTCAAATTTTTTATTTCGTCCTTCATTTGTTCCATTGCTTCAAGACATCTTTGTCATTGTGTATGTTGCATCTCCTGTCCTTCCCGTTGCATCCTTGCTCGTGATGATCCCGCTAATACTATTCTTTGATCACGATTGTTCCTTACAGGTGTTTATCTACCAGAAGTTACTTCTTGGTCTCGTGGTCCTGTTGCAGCTGGTCTCACCCCACGCTGAATTGTATCCTTTAATGCTTGATTTTCCCTGGTCAGAGATGCAATTCGATCAGTACAGGCTCTTTTTTCTCTTCGCATCCCATTCATTTCCTCCATCAAATTTTGTAAGTAATTTACATTATATTGAGTATCCTCTTGAGGTGGAGAATGATTTTGGGCTATGGTATTTGGTGTATACTCTTGAAAGGGTGTATGGTTTCCTGAATCACTATGTTGAACCTCTGTCTCATTCTCTTCTTCACTTTGGTGATAATTTCCATTTGTGTTACTTTCTTGATCTCCAGAATTTGCTTCTTGTGACATATTTTTTTCTAGCTCGTTTTCCCTTGGTTGTTTCTTTTCTTTCTTAGATGCTTTCTGAAAAATTTCCTTGTGCTAATAGCTTTAAAAAGTTAGTCATATAATTTCAACAAGCTAATTGAACAAAGAAATAAATAAAAACAGATTTATGGATCTTCTGATTCCTTTGAAATCTAACTATATTTTTGGTGGAGAGAAAAGTAACATCTAATATAATACTTCTTCAATCTTAAAATTTACACGCAAAGAAATCAATAATTAGGAAAAATTCATTCAGACTAAAGATTCCCAAGTTTCATCGAAATTCAACTTTAATTTTAAAAATCATACAAGGAATTTCTTGCAATAAAACTCTTATATTAGTAAAAATTCATTCAAGCCAAAAATTTCGACATTTCACTTTAATGAAAATCTTCCATATGATTACTAAACTCCTGGTACTAAATTTCTCTACTTTTAAATACAAAAATAACAGAAAAAACCATTTTTCTACAACAGGTAGGGTAAATCCTTTGACACAATCCATGTTTCTAGCGCCAAATTGTTTATGCCAAAATTCTCATCAGCAAAAACAACCAATGATTTGTCAAAAGATCTAAACTAAAATCCTTACCATACATTTTGTTACACTATATCACCTTAATATTCAAATCAAGACATATAAGCACATCAATCATGAAGAAAATTAAAGAATAACAATTCACCAAATTGGACATTCTATTAGAATTATATCTATGAAGTTCAAGATCTTTACAAGTATGGAAAAAAGTGTATTCATACATCAATAATTTCACAATATATCACTCTATAAATACATACCTAATAGCTTTCCTTTGATTCCAGTATTTTTCCTTAGTCTTTTTCCCTTTCAATTTTTCTGACCCCTTCTCTGATGAATGAACTTC
This sequence comes from Papaver californicum, assembly GCA_023531435.1. Lineage (NCBI taxonomy): Eukaryota > Viridiplantae > Streptophyta > Magnoliopsida > Ranunculales > Papaveraceae > Papaver > Papaver californicum. The sequence goes on along the minus strand of JAJJMC010021529.1, from coordinate 34,229 downwards.
TCTATTTATAGGTCGTTTAATGGGTCCCTCTCTTTTTCCTCTATGTCTATCCTTTATGTTTGATCAGTCATGTTTTCCCGATCTTGTCTGTCAATTTATTGATTATCGTTCCACTGTATTCTATATTGCCATGTTTTAAGATTATCTTTGGATCAGGATCATCGTACGGTTGACAGGCAGCTTCTTGCTTATACATTGTCATGCTTTCATCTTTTTGGCCCGTAGCCTTATATTATTGACACGTGTTTTTCGTATTCTATGAGTCATCCTCTTCCCGATCCTCGGTGTCAATCATACAACTAATGTTATCTAACTAATTAGTGCTCTCACTTTCCCGTTCCATATGCATTTAATGCTCTTACTTTCCCGTTCCATACGCATTTAATGCTCTTGCTTCGATCAGAACACTACTACTTTTCCGATCTTACGTGTCGATCATGCAATGATATTTTCAGTCTTTAACATCTGTCATCCACTCGAACTTTTATAAGGCTTTGATTGTGTGTTTCTCGCTCTTCTATAAATCTCTGCTTCTTTGCCTAATCGTTTGACATGTGTCATCTTGACTTTTATTCCCTAACAATTTATATTTTTCTAAAATCATTTTATTTAAAAAAAATATATTTCTATTTTTCATATCTAAACACCCTTTTTAAACCTGGATCAGGCAAGCATTTTAATAACTTTATACTTTTATTAGAGAGCTATGTCCAGTTTCACTACAAAAAAAAAAACAACCACCGCCGCAGGAGCAACAAAGAAAGCTGTAAAACCTTTGTTTGGTTCTTTCTCGAACGTGTTAGTAGACAATAAACACCAAGACCAAGGCTGCATAAATTCGAATTCTTTACATAAAAAAATGCAAATAATTAATAATCAGTCAATTCTTTCAGTAAATTACGTAATATTATACTAAGATAACAATAATGATTAGTATCTGATTAAATTATATGAATGATTTGATTAACAAAATAAATCACGAAATATATATATATATATATATATATATATATATATATATATATATATATTCACATGGTGCACATGTATATGCATACAGGAAATCACCGACGGAGTCTTAACAACTAATCTTAGATTAGACAAATAAAAACATCAAAACATTGCTTAATTACTGGACCAATACAACTATAAAAGTCAAAATTACAGAACAAGCGCTAATTGGAATGAAGCTGTAATCAGCTCAAATATGTCTGTCTGCGATGGGCACCATTTGAACCAACAGCTGGACTCCTAAGTTAACACAGGTGCGTTATTGATATTGTTCACCCTACTTAATATATGTTGGTAAACCAAAAAACCTACTAGGATGCTTTAAATAAATAAAAGACAAAAAAAACTACTAAACTAAGGTCGGTCCAAAACCACTAATTTATTTATTTTAAGAAGAAGTGATTTTAAAATGAAAGAGCAACTAGATGAAGGGGTGTTTTCTGTATTGGACAATGGAGAAAGAAAAAACTAGATAAAATTATTTTTAATATAAAACAATAGTCAGACGGGTGAAGTTTCCTCATCAGGATTTCAAACCTATATAGCCGTTTGAGGAAACTTTTACCCAGATGAAAAAACTTCACATGTTTAGAATTTAAATGGTTTAAGATCACCCGTCCAATGAAAAGTGGGGAACACTCTTTTGATCGAAGGAGTGGTTGATAGTTTTTAGATAGAAAAATGTCTTCTCCTTACCCATAGTAGAGTCTAGTTAATTCTATTTAAATAAAATCCCTTCGCCTTGAAGAAGAATACTCTATTTATAACCCTGCTCTAAAGAATTTAACAATGTTAGAGTAAGTCCAACGGGGAATGGTATATTACACTTTAAAAGAAGTAATCGTTGTGAAACCAAAAGATTTTACTTGTGATTTCTGAACTAAACTTGTGGTCGCCAAACAGGCTATCCAAAACTGTAGTTGACTTGTTCCCATCCGTGGAAGTGTTGTTAGATTTGGTTGGCTTTGTTCGTTAATCCATCTCCAAGCAACCAATTAACGTGTGTATCTATACCCACTTCAGTTCCTCATCTAGAACCTCAACCTCACTTTCCTAGTAGTAGTAGAACTGTCAGTGTCAGAGACAGCAAAAACAAATAAATAAAAATCTAGATAAATAAATAATCTTATATTAATAATTAATCTCAACTCATCTCTCTCTCACTACCTAACACAAAAGAGTAGTAGCAGGAAGTAAAGTAAAGTGAAAGACACAAGTAGATTTCTTCGGTTACTTCCTTCTTCTTCTTCTTCTTCTTCTTTCCTCTTTTTTAAGCAAAACTGGCATTTCTTCCACCACCAACAGCATCCACGTAATATTCCCATCACCATAATAATAATAATAACCTAACACACAAAAAACAGAAGAAGAAGCAGAAGAAGAAAGAAGTAGCATTCACAGCATCCTCTCTCTCTCTCTATCACCACCAGATCTCTGTGTTAGTTCACAGCTCAATTTTGAGATCTCTCATTGCTTGATTTCACCTTCTCCAGATCTCTACTCACTAGTTTAATTACTGATACATGTTGTTTTAGCTCAAAGAAACTAATTAAAAGATGTATGGAAGAGATCCATGGGGAGGTCCATTAGAAATACACGCAGCAGATTCAGCAACAGATGATGACCGAAGTAGAAATCTAAATGATTTTGATAAAGCTGCATTATCAAGGCCATTAGATGAAACACAACAGTCTTGGTTATTAGGTCCTGGTGAACAGAAGAAGAAAAAATATGTTGATCTTGGTTGTATCATTGTCAGTAGGAAAATATTTGTATGGACTGTTGGTACAATCCTTGCTGCTGCTTTCTTGACTGGTTTGATTGTATTGATTATTAAAACGGTTCCGAGACATCATCATCCTGAGCCTCCTCCGGATAATTATACTCAAGCTCTTCATAAAGCTCTCATGTTCTTTAATGCTCAACGATGTAAGTATTTAAGCTATCATAGATTCATTATTTTGGCGGAAAAATTTAGTATTAGATTAGCTTGAATTCGGCTTAGATCTGTATTTAGACATCTTATTCATGTCTAGAACTTGCCAATTTGATAACAATTGTTGTTAAATGAAGATCTTGGAATTTTATGGATTGGATTGATTGGTTTGATCTAATTAGTATGTAATTTGATTTGGTATCTTCTAATTTGTAGCTGGACCATTACCGAAGCATAATAATGTCTCTTGGAGGGGAAATTCTGGGATGAGAGATGGGTTATCTGATAATTCAGCTAATAAGAATTTAGTTGGTGGTTATTATGATGCTGGAGATGCAATCAAATTCAATTTCCCGCAATCTTTTGCAATGACTATGTTGAGTTGGAGTGTAATTGAATATAGTCACAAATATGAAGCTGTCGGTGAGCTTAACCATGTCAAGGAGATTATCAAGTGGGGTACCGATTACTTACTCAAGACGTTTAATAATTCTGCTGATACTATTGACAAGATCTATGCACAGGTAATCTTGTTTTTGATGCTATTGATTTTTTGGTTACTTTATTGCCATTCTGATACATGTATCTATGTATGGTAACTATGTTATTACAGTTAACGGTCTCATAAGTGTGTTCGTTTTGTTCCATATCTGTACAGAATGCTAATTATAGAGTTGTCATATGAAATGTTTCTGTAGAATTTACTTTCCCCTACTCCTTTTTATTGCTACTCTAGTGTGTCTCTTACTTAAAATAGCTAATCTGATAAGCAAGACAAGAGACCTGATCCTGTTATGTTTGATAAGAGTTAACAATTGTTCAAGTAACAATCGCCTTTTGTTGATGGTACCAAAATTATGGGTATTACTTTCATCTCTTGGTAACGCTACACAAGTTTTGTGTATGATTTTAGTTAGGTTCATCTACCTATAGGCTATGGCCCAAGGAACCCCACCCTAATAACTTTTACCGAAGTTCTAACTTCTAACTTTTGTAGCGATTAATAGTTTTGCTGAAGACCACCTTACAAGGTGTCATTTGATGCATACATATTTATCTCATTTCCAAATGCTTGTGCAGGTTGGATCAGGAGACACTTCAGGGGGGAGTACTTCTCCAAATGACCATTATTGCTGGACGAGGCCTGAGGACATTGACTATCCAAGGCCAGTGTATGAGTGTCATTCCTGCTCAGATCTTGCAGCTGAAATGGCTGCTGCTTTAGCTTCTGCATCTATCGTGTTCAAAGACAGCAAGACGTACTCACAAAAGCTAGTCCATGGTGCTAAGACTCTCTTCAAATTCGCACGGGATCAAAGAGGAAGGTACAGTGTTGGAAGTGCAGAAGCTGCGGCTTTCTACAATTCCACTAGTTACTGGGACGAGTTCCTTTGGGGTGGAGCATGGATGTATTACGCCACCGGGAATTCTTCTTATCTTGCACTTGCTACGGCACGAGGTCTAGCAAAACATGCTGGTGCTTTCTGGGGTGGCCCTAATTATGGTGTTTTAAGCTGGGAAAACAAGCTTACTGGTGCTCAAGTAAGTCCATTGACTGGTTCTCGCTCTCACTGATCTTGTCCTAGGCTTCTATTATATTGCTGTAAGCCTTAACTTGGCTACATAGTGTTATGCACTTTGAGTCAATCCCACTGCACATTAAGTTCCCACGGCTTCCAAGTTACGCATATCCTTTCCATCTTATCATGTTCCTGATTATGATGTTAGCTTTTTTTGGGGTCCTTTTTGAGCTTCTTGGTTCCGAGTCCAAAGTTTCTGCAGTGATTCCTCAAACGAGCTCAGATTGTATAGTTGCATGAGCGACCACTGTTACCATGAAAATTCTAATCCCTATCTTTTTAATTTCAGGTTCTCCTGAGCAGACTACGACTTTTCTTGAGTCCTGGGTACCCATATGAAGATATGTTGAGCACTTTCCATAATCAGACGAGTATAATCATGTGCTCTTACTTACCAGTTTTTACCAGCTTCAACCGAACTAAAGGTACATTAAACTCTCTTTCTTTTTTTTTTACCTATTAGACATTAGTGTTATTTAACATGATTCTAATTGTTAATATGATTTTGGGACCTATTGTAGGAGGTTTGATACAGTTGAACCATGGAGCTCCTCAGCCCCTCCAATATGTTGTCAATGCTGCCTTTTTGGCAACCTTGTATGCTGATTATCTTGAAGCTGCAGATACGCCTGGGTGGTATTGTGGACCTAATTTCTACTCAACTAAAGTACTGCGTGATTTTGCGAAGACACAGGTATGTGCTTACTGTTTTTGTTTTTTTCTAGTGCCTCTCTGGGTCCATGCTCTAAGAAACTCATTAATTTTCCTATACACCACAATTTTTAAATGCAAATTTTATGATTTCTTTCTCCAGGTTAATTATATCCTTGGAAAAAATCCTAGGAAGATGAGTTATGTTGTTGGTTTTGGACATAATTATCCAAAACACGTTCACCATAGAGGAGCCTCGATTCCTAAGAACAGAGTCAAATATAATTGTAAAGGAGGATGGAAATGGAGGGATACTTCTAAGCCGAATCCCAATACACTAATTGGAGCCATGGTTGGTGGACCTGACAAGCATGATGGCTTTCGCGATGTTAGGACAAACTACAATTACACTGAGCCAACACTTGCAGGTAATGCAGGTTTGGTTGCTGTACTCATCGCTTTATCAGGTGAAGGCAAACCCTCTACACCTTTAATTGACAAGAACACAATATTCTCAGCAGTACCACCAATGTTCCCAACTGCCCCACCACCTCCAGCGCCGTGGAAACCCTAAGCTTGATGTGTCAGTTTTACAAGATCATTGTGTTTTAGCCATTCCCTTTCCAGATTTTGATGTCATGTAGGGAAAAAACAAGTGATTGAGTATATGCATGTATGTATCAGAACACAATATACGTTCTTTTGTGACAACTTGTATAAGTAGAATTTGCCATTTATTGTCCCATGATGACCTTTTTATGAACAGTACTAAATTTTTGAATCAAACCATTATTGTCTCAAGTTTTCAAGTGTTTTGTGGTCAAAAACTCACCTTGTTGTTTCGATACAGATTACAGACCTGTGAGCAGCTCCATAAACTCATTGAATTTTAATCTCACTCTCTTACTGCATGTGTTCTTGCTTGTTCCTTAACATCCATGGTTAACGTCTCGACAGTTCCGCTGTTCGTGTAAAACTTCCATCGCATTTGATCATTCATTGTTAAGGAGCTCTTAGTTCTTGACACCCTTTTTTTGAACTTTCATACTAACTAATGAATCAAAAAGCACCTTAAGGATCAACGATTTTATACCAATTCAGAAAGACAAATCAAAATGCAGTGCGTCCATTAAAATTCCCTAGCAAATTTGAGGGCGATCAAAAACTAATTAGAGACGACTTTTTTAACCCAATCCCATAGGTGTGGCTAAGGGGTAACCTAGGGATATGTAAAAATACTAAAATACCCTTTTACTAATCAAATAATTACCAAAAAATCTTTCACTAATAAAACCTAAACCTAAACCTATTTCACACTACCCACTTCAAACTACTGATTTCCAATTTCTGTTTTCTCTTCTTCTTCTATCCACTTCAAACTACCGGTTGTGGCATTTCAAATTCATCTTCAACCGATTAATCGTAAACCAATTTATCGTATAATCGTAAAACAATTCATCGTCGTTATTACAATCTAAAGATGGTTCGACAAAAGCAAACAATCGTCAACCTCCTAATACAAAGTGGCTGGATTTTGCCACAAGAATAAGAGATCGAGAGATTGTTGAAGAACAACGCAAAGAACGCGAAGAGGATGATCTAGAAACGGAGACCGATTCCGACAATCAGACTCTCTAAAACTTTGTAATGGTTCCAATAAAGTAAGGGTATATCATTATTTGTGTTTATATTGATTCAATCTAACGAATTAGTCACTAGAATATCAAGGGTTTTAGGTTAGATTTCACAATCGGTAGTTTCGTGGTTGTATCTACCGATTATGTTAGTGTTCTTCACTGCTCATGAACATCATGCACAATCGGTAGTTATGTTTAGGTTATAAACTATCGATTGCTCTACTGGACCAAAATTTAGTGATAATCAGTAGTTTCGTATAGGGTTAAACTACCGATTGTGCAAGTTAGTGATCCTCAAAAACATCGATCACAATCGGTAGTTAGATTTAGACATAAACTACTGATTGTATTACTGGATCCAAATTTAGTGCTAATCGGTAGTTTCGTTTAGGGTTAAACTTCCGATTGTGCAAGTTAGTGATCCTCAAAAACATCGATCACAATCGGTAGTTAGATTTAGACATAAACTACCGATTGTATTACTGGACCCAAATTTACACATAATCGGTAGTTAATTTTTTTTATAACTACCGATTGTACGTGTGTCCATAGACTTTTGTGTTCCCTTTTTTATGCATAATCGGTAGTTACGTTGTTTTTTTGACTACCGATTGTTAACAATATGTTGAGTTCAATGTACTTTGTCTACCGATTATGTACTGAAATAATTGTTCTTTATCTTGTATCAAAGAAGGGAAAGGCGATCTAAGCAACGCCACGATACAATTCTATCGGGGCCTCGTCGTGAAGGGGGGAAGAAGGTTACCGCTAGTGCAAGAAGACAAAAGAGCGCTAGCGGAATTGTTATAACCGAAGGAACTCAACCAAGTGTTCCAAGAAGTAGAAACGAAGAAGAAGGAGGACCAAGTGCTCCACAAGAAAGATACTTTGAAGAAGGAGGACCAAGTGGTAGACAAGAAGAAGAAAGTGGTACATAGAAGCAAGCAAAGAAGAAAGGAGGACACAAGGTCCCCGACGCTTTGAAGATGAAGGGTCTTCAAGAAGGCCAAATCTCTGGCCTCCCTAGAGATGGAGGAGATCTATTGTTTGGGTACAAAGACTCTAGGGCGAAAAATATTTACTCAACAGAGGTAATAATTATAAAACACCATTCTTAACATATTGTCTTTTTATTCATAAAAGTGTTAACTGTTCTTCTAATTGTTTTTTAATCCGTCGTGTATATTAGGACCATTCTAATGCGGTCCGTCTACTCAAACCTAAGGCTACACCAACAAAGATGAACGATTGGACGTTGGAAGATGAGTGTCAACGGTTCCAGCAAATAATATTGCAATCGGGTCTATCTGCAGCTGCCGAGAATTCCATGTTACCTCACGACCAGGTGTCGATATCGGCCTTCATGGAGAGGATGTATCCTGAGACCGATACCTTCCACATGCCGTGGGGAGAGATGACCATCACCCTCGATGATGTAGTGCAGATTCTAGCTCTCACTGACCATGGTACGACGGTGAAGTTTGATTATGTGAAGCAGTTAAGCTGGGACCAGCTTTATGTTTACACTGAGAGGTGCTTTGGTTGGGACCGAGCGACATCCGATGAAGAGTTCAACCGGTGCTCTTCTTACAAAACCAGGCAATTCAGCATGGTGCAACTGATGAAAATGTTCAGAGGCACCAAGGCTAAGGAAGAGTTGAACCCAGAGTTTAGCGATGACCAGGTCAATGCTACAGCCACTGCATATCTTCTCTGTGTTTTGGGATGTGTAATTTTCCCCAATGCTAGTGGCAACCGGGTCGACGCCAACCTGCTACAACTTTTGCATCCCCTCCACAAAGTTCAAGACTATTCGTGGGGCACCGCATGTCTTGCGTTCTTGATGGAAGATATGAGAAAGGCATCCAGGGAAAAGACTAGCCAAATAGCCGGGAATGTGAGCTTACTACATGTATTTTGGTAACTTCATCGATGGTTTGATTGTTATTTATTTTTTCCTCTTTTAAGAATCAATTTTCTCATACTTGGTTTGATATGTACACTAGACGTGGATCTATGATCACTTTCCCTCCCTCGAGTTGGCTGGAGAGAACCCGACATGGGAGAAAGGCACACCCCGAGGAACAAAATACATCTTCGAGGGCAACCATTCAAGGATCAAGGAGCAGGAGTTGATTTTTTTGAGGAGGAAATTAGACTTCATAGCGTCCAAAGATGTATGCTTTGATCCTTACAGGGAAGACCAGGCTAATGGTCAACTAGCGCGAAGGTCTGAGTTGGCGTTTTACAATGGACCCTTGTGGCATCCAACTGGATATGTAATATACAATGCCACAAGGGTGATGCGTCAACTAGGTTTTGTCCAAGAAGAACTTTGGAGTCGTTTCAGGGGCAGGTTCGAGCTGGACGTGGAGAATTGTGTTTGTGGTAAGGACTCGATCACAATTGTTTACTCTGGTAACCCATCGGTTGAACATTGGGACAACAAGATGCAATCTATGATCAACGAGGGGAGACCTGTCACCCGAGCTGATGAAGTAAATCCTGGCTATATGGTATTGTACCGGGAGTATTCTCATCTTCACGTGATCCGTGAAGATAAAGGAAAGAGCACCAGGGTGCCCGAATATAGGTGCATCATCAAAGACAAACCCTCGGGCTATGAAAGGCTGGTACATAATCTTATTTCCTTTTGATTTTAGTATTACATGTCAATATTTTAGATAATAATCGTTTGATTGTTATTGCCTAAAAACAGAAAAAAAAAGTTTGCATTTTTGTCGAACAAGATAGCTGGGTGCATCAATGCGGGAGTGCCTCCAACGAGTGAGCATAAAAACCTCATTGACAACATCGATAATGAAGACTATGCTATCAAGTTTGGAGAGAAATCTGTGAATCGGTCGAAAAGGGTAACATCAAAGCACAGTAAAAGATCTCGCGGATCAACGAGTGCTTCTCCTGAAGCAAATGTCCCTGAGGGTGAAGCCAATGCTGCTGATGCTGAAAGAATGTTAGCCCCTTGTGCTCGTGCTCCTCATACCAAAACCAAAAGAGTTAGAAATTAGATTGTGGTTTTTAACTTGAAGGATATTATTATAGTGTTTAACATTACTGGTTTTAATGTCAACAATCGGTAGATAACAAACTACAGATTGTGTTAGCTTAATACAATCGGTAGATAAATATCTACCGATTGTATTTACCCCGGGAACTGCCTGTTCCTGGCTACTTTTTTTTATGATAATCGGTAGTTTAAGAAATTCTTAAACTACCGATTGTGCTTGTACAAAATGCTGAAATTTTTTAAAAAAATTAGAATTCCAATTTGGGGCTACTTATGATAATCGGTAGTTTAAGAATTTCTTAAACTACCGATTGTGCTTGTACAAAATGTTGAAATTTCTAAAAAAAAGATCGATTTCCAATTTGGGGCTACTTATTATAATCGGTAGTTTAAGAATTTCTTAAACTACCGATTGTGCTTGTATAAAATGTTGAAATTTTGAAAAAAAAATCGATTTCCAATTTGGGGCTACTTATGATAATCGGTAGTTTAAGAATTTCTTAAACTACCGATTGTGCTTGTACAAAATGTTGAAATTTCGAAAAAAAAATCGATTTCCAATTTGGGGCTACTTATTATAATCGGTAGTTTAAGAATTTATTAAACTACCGATTGTGCTTGTATAAAATGTTGAAATTTTGAAAAAAAAATCGATTTCCAATTTGGGGTTTAAAAAAAATTAGAATTCCAATTTGGGGCTACTTATGATAATCGGTAGTTTAAGAATTTATTAAACTACCGATTGTGCTTGTACAAAATGTTGAAATTTCGAAAAAAAATCGATTTCCAATTTGGGGCTACTTATTATAATCGGTAGTTTAAGAATTTATTAAACTACCGATTGTGATTGTACAAAATGTTGAAATTTTTTAAAAAAATTTGAATTCCAATTTGGGGCTACTTATGATAATCGGTAGTTCAAGAAATTCTTAAACTACCGATTGTGCTTGTACAAAATGTTGAAATTTCGAAAAATATTTCGATTTCCAATTTGGGGCTACTTATTATAATCGGTAGTTTAAGAATTTCTTAAACTACCGATTGTGCTTGGTCAAAATGTTGAATTTTTTTAAAAAATTTCGATTACCAATTTGGGGCTACTTATTATTCACGCCTCTTTTTCACGCCTATTCACGCCTCTTTTTCTTCTCATTTCCTTCTCTACCTCTACCTTTACCTATTCTCAACTAAAACAGCCTCTTTTTCCATTTCTTTTCCTCTTACGATTCTTCTACTCCCTTTACTCTCATTCTCCATTGAAAATGGCTCCAAAATCTTTACCTAAACAATCAAAGAAGGGAAAGGAAAAAATGGTGATAGAGGAGTCCAAAATAATTGAAATCAATTCGTCAACCAATTCCGATGAACTTCCTCTCTGACCAAAAAATATTCCTACCCAATCAAAGAAGGGAAAGGAAAAGTAAGTTACATCCAACTTTTATGTTTTTAGTCATTACTTTGAAGAAATCATGATAATTCTTGTTTATAATTATCCAAATTTACGCATAATCGGTAATTAATAATCAATGTTTGGGTACGTTCATTAGGGTTATGGATGAAGATGATTCCGATGAAATTTTTGAAGTTAATATAGGTCCTGTTCAAGATGATGAAGTTGTTGCTGATCCTAAGGGGAAGGAGAAGAAGAAGAAGAAGAATCGGGTTGAAACTAGGACCAAGTCGAGAGTAACAAGGAGTGGAAGAATTTCACGAGAAAAATCCCCTTGATCACTTTGAATTTCTATGATGTGTTTTCTTTCGTTTAATTCAGATGTTTTTAGTTTTTTTGAACATGTTTAATGAACAATATATAGTAAGTTTATTTGAACAAGTTTTTCTTCGGATGTTAAGTAAAATCGGCATATTCGGTAGATAACTATGTTTCTAAACTGCCGATTACATACAATCGGTAGTTATTAAATTCCCGTATTACCGATTATCCACAATCGGTAGTTATTTATGTTCACTAACTACCGATTATGGCAAGAAAAGTCCTGGACAAAAAACAAGTATAATCGGTAGGTTAATTTGATTATTAAACTACCGATTACAAAATTTAAAATTTTAAAGTTTAGTTCAATTCTGGCTACAATCGGTAGATATAAATTTTCAATTACTACCGATTGTAAAAGATGAAGAGTTAGAAATTTTATATGTTTTGAGAAATTTAATTTGGGCGACACCTATAATCGGTAGTTTAAGTACTCCATTAAACTACCGATTGTACAGTTGGTAGGAATCAAAATCACGAGTCTACCGATTGTACAAAACTATAACTCGAAAAATCAATCTAAAACACTCTCGATTTCTCTTCCAAAACTAACTCAAATAATTTTCTAACACTAACTATTACCAAATTAATTAACTAATTAATCAAAATCAACACTAATTAAGCAAGGGTAGATTAATCATTATAGAAAATATATGGATAAGGGATGTATTGAGATTACTGCAAAATGACCTTATTTTGTTTTATTAATCGTCCCTAATTAATTTTTTATCGCCCTCAAATTCGCCAGGTAAAATTCCATATTACATCCTCCCAAATTAAACTACAAATTTTTACCAAAACCCAGACGAGAAAAAAAAGACTCATTTGGTGTAAAATACTAGCTACCATGGAGCTGTGGCAGAAGATCTCAAGTTGTGCAAGATCTGTTCTTTTTTTCAATGCAACTCCTCTCTGTAAGCTTCAAGGTTTCAATCTCTTCCTCTTTGGTCTTTGAAGCAGCTTTCAACTTCTTCAATTTCAGCTTCTAACTCTGAAATCTTCATATGAGCTACAGTCGCTTCAACTTCTTTGTTTCTCCTCTTTGAAGTAATGTCCTCTAATTTGAGGCTAATTCCCTCTTCTTCTTCTGAAATTGCTCTTAGAGTATCAATCCTTGCACTTAGCTTTGTACAATCATAACCCATTTTTCCAATCCAGCAATCTCTTCATCTACATCACTTGATGATAACTCGAGAGGACTACTCAACTTGAAAATTTTCTGTGCAAGGTTAATGAACACTACATCCAGACCTGCCTTTATATTATCACGAACACCAGCACAGAACTTATCTAAAGGCTTGTAATGTGGGTTCTGCGGCATCGCTTTGAAAAGATGATCTCTTAAATTCTTGTACTCATCGTTAAGGCGAAGAGATGGGTAATCATGACTAGTAGATGATGAAGATGAAGGGTTAGTACTCCTCTTCCTTTTAAGAGCTTCACTGGAAGAAACTAAAGACATGTTAGTGGTGGTGGTTTTCTGATGAGGAGGGTTTCAAAAGTGGTGGTTTTGCAAAGTGGGTTGTCTTGTGATTTTAACAAAACAAAGGTATGTGGTTTTGGATTTTGAGCGAGAGGATGAGAAGTTTTAAAGAGGGGCGTTGTTGTTGTTGAGGGACAGCTCATTTGTTTCCATTTTTACAGTGTGTTGCTTTAATGCTTTTCATCAGTACTATAGTATTGAATTGATGCATTTGAAGGAACTCCTAATAGGTGAGGTAGTAAAAAGATTAACCATCAAAAGCAGAAACTAAATATAAAAAAGAATCACTTGGAGTGCTCCGACCGCTTTTTCCTTTAGCAGCATCCATATTCACACCCTTTTTTTCACCACCATACGTGACAACCAAGTCGCACAAGTATTTCGTCCTAGCAAGTCCGAGATCCTGCTTGCCTTCCAAGACCAATAATTTATCATTCAGATTGTCGATGTTGTTGCGTAATCAACCGAAATCCTCACGAATGCGGACAACGTCATCGCGGATTTCGCGTGATATAGTATTTAGTTCATCCAATTTCGTTTCTATATTCATGAGTCTATCTGCGATCCGTGCAAGTGGAATACCCTTCCACCACAACATACATACAGCCATACAAGCCATAAGCACTATCAGGCCAACGTGCAGTGCTGAAGTTTCAACTATTGGAGCTGCAGTGTTATTAATGAACTCCATAACTTGCTGCACTACCATTCCTTCGCTAACACCTTCAAGCTTGTGTAAAAAAACCAGTTGTGAAATTGATAAAGCAGGAGAAAGAAAAAAAAAGATGAATTACACAGATTTTTTTTTGAAAGGAATTATTACACAGATTTAAATCTCTATTTATAGGTTATAGAAGATTTATTATCTAAGGGCAACTGCAACGGTTGGAGTATGCCAAAGAGCAAAGAGCAAATTTGTTTGCTCTTGAAAAAAAAAAAAAAAACAGCGGAAAAGTCGACTAAATATGATCTTACGCTCCTGTACATGAGCGTTTACCGACCAAATGCTCTTCTACACGAGTGTTTCGACCAAATGCTCTTCTACACGAGCGTTTCAAAACCAAAAGCTCTCTTAGAGGAGCGTTTCTAACAACAACGCTCTCCTAGATGAGTGTTACCAAACTTCAGCCGTTACAACACTGTGACGTTTAACCCACACGCTCTTTTAATCCAGCGTTAGAGAACCGCTGTATTGAGAGAACGTTTCACAAAACGTTCTCCTACAAAACCGTTTTGTGTTTAGAACGTTCTCCTACAACAGCGTTTTGAGTTAACGTTCTCCTACAAGAGCATCCGACTATATTTGTGTTTGGTCCAGTTGCTCGACAAAAATTGGTCGAATACTGTTCAAAAACTGGACCAAATCGTATATACCCTCGCCCGTTGCGGCTCACAAAAGTGGACCAAAGAGTAAAATTGGTCTTTACTCTTTGGTCTACTCGACCGCTGCAGTTGCCCTAAGAGCATCCACAGTGGGACGACCAGACCAAAAGAGTAAACATTAAAATTTTTGATCTTTACTCCGTCTGAAACGCAACGGTCAGGGATTAAAATTTGATCGGACGTAAGTCTAGACTAGCGCATGTCGTTGGGCGCATATATAGGTATACGTCTGTTTAAATTTTATTTTATGGGCGTACGCCTGTGAAAACGTTCGGGTGGGGCGGACGCTTGATGAACGCTCGGTGGGAGGCGTTACCCAAAAGAACGTCTGATGATAGACGCACGCTTAGTGGCATGCCCCAGAGACTGGCGTATGTATAACCGAACGCCTGATGGGGCGTTATCCTAGTAACACGCCCAGTCAATAATATAATCGTGCAACTGTACGTGTTTCAAAGAAGACGGGCGCACGCTTAAGGTTACGCTCAATGTAGTCCATACCGGCCGGTACGGCCGAAATATCGCCGGTTTTACCGGTATCGGGCCTCACCCGATACGAAATATCCGATATTGCTAGAACGGTATTTGACTGAAAATATTGGCCGATATTGACCGAAATAACCGAAATGACCGATATGGACCGGTACGGGCGGTTTTCAATTAAAAAAAAAATCCAAAAAAAATAAAAAATCCTTATCATCGTTCTAGGGTTTTCAATTGTTACTCATGTTTTTTATGGTATTTTAGAAAAATGAGTACTAGTTTTATATCTTAATAGGTCCAAGATGGAAAAAACGTTTGATACAATAATTATAGGTATAAAATATGTGGACCGATATTTCGCTGATATTTAAAACCGAAATTTCCCTGGTACAAAGGCGTACCAGTGTATCGCTCTCGACCGGTACGAACCGAAATCCGGTATGGACTACATTGGTTACGCTTGAATCATCATGCGCTTCCCTAGTCAAATGCGCGTCTCACCAGGCGGAGAGCTGGGTGAATGATGTGGTTTTATATAATGCTAAATAAAGAGATTCGATTCTCGAACTTGTGAAGGTAATGATTTTAGAAAATATTATACTAAATCTAAACTAATAAAAATCAGAAAAATACACTAGAGATGATTTTTAGAAGATATGGGAAAAACCAGGAATCAGGATTCAGTTATTTCTAACAATTCATGTGATTAATCATGTAATTCTTTTTAACAATTTAATTCAAGTTTGCCAAAAATATGTTTCCTAAAAGAATAATTGTAAATCCTAAGCATGAGACATCAAGAGTAATTAACTAAGCATGACCCATCAAAAGAGAACACAACTATTTAATAAAAACATTTTTTTCTAATTTAAATCCATGCAAATAATAATAAAAGAATTATAAATAATTATTAGAAAATAATTAAATCACATAAAATTGAGAAAATACCTTATCCATCATCCCAGTAAATAAACTTACCCCATGGTGAAGAAAACTTGCTCAAAAGTTGGTTTCATTGCTCAAAATATTGATTACAAGGTTTAAGAATAGTGCAACAGCTGAACAGATACGTATATAAGTGTCACAGAACAGGGTTCAGCTGTTACAAAGAGCTTTAAGCAACAGAACGTTCAAAACTTAACGCAACAGGAGCAGAGCTGCAACAGTGGAACAGCAACACTTATAAATGTTACTGAGTCGTCTTCTTCGGTGATGGTGGATGAAGAACACGCCGGCCGGAGCACCAGCAGGTCACCGGCGGCACTGGAACTTCACCGGATTTTCTCTGAATTGCTCCCTAGGCTTCTGTATATCTTTTTCTTCGATTCTTTTGGTATTTATAGACTTCACAAACCCTAGAGAGAGTTCTAAACCTAATAGAACTCTCTCGAATCACTCCAATTCTTCAATCCCAATCCAAACAGGAACCGAGTCCTGATTCCGGCCAGAAATGGGTTTCTCGAGCTGATTTCACGGGATTTCTTGATGTCTTTCGATTTCTTCCAACTCTAATTGCAATGGGTCATCTTCAATTGCCGAAAACAACCCAAAAATCGCAACCAAATCCATTCCTGTTTGAAACAGGACTTTCCCGATGAGTTGGATCGGCCGATCCTGGGTTGACTCGCTGGCTCGCTGGGTTGACTCGCTGGCTCGCTGGGTTGACCCGATCCAGCTCAGCCCGATCCAAGGGTGCCCCAATCCAAAGTGTGGGTGCCTTGATCCATATTTCCGGGTGCTTTGAATACTTTTTGAGCCAATTTTTCCACAAATCTTTATTCTTCTAATGTACCTACAAAAGCATAAAAACACGTAATAGACACACAATCGAATACTAACTCACTAGAAATTAAGGTGTAATTTAGACACTAAAATGTGTCTATCAAATACCCCCAAACTTCTGTCGTTTCACCTCTTTTTTTCCCATATGACGGTTATATGTGTTAGGTATATCTCATATTTCTTCATCGCCACTGGAATGGTCTTGGCTTGTTTCCTGTCTTTCCCGGTCTTCCTTGCCGCTTTCAGAATCTTCTTCAGCTTGTGATGAATCGAAAACAGTTTTCGATCGTCGTGAATATTTGATCCTTTCTAACATAATTGTGTATCACTCTTCATGCTTAAATATTTTACCACCATTAGCTTCCTTACTTCTTCAATCTGTTATTTTTTTTAAAATAGTTTAGTGGACGATATACAATTCAAAACAATAATGTACGGTTTGATCTTAAACGGGTACTTTCCTTTGTTTCGGGGGCCCATCCAGTATGGTGTTCACGTTCCACTTCCGCCTCTTTTGCATAGCAAAGCGCAACATCTTTACTTATTCCCTGAAATCGTTTCTGAATGGAGGTCCAAGTGCGCCCCGACATTGTAAGTATGGCTTCTTTCATCCCATTTAAGATGCAAGACCATAATTTTTTTTCTGATTGATCGGAACCAACACTACAATCTTGAGATATTGCTAAATAAATTTTACATATCGTTACATCTTCAAATATAGTAAAATTTGGACCTCGTGGTTTTGGTGCCATAATTCTAACCGATTTGGATGACAAATATATGAAAAGAATGAAATTTTTCTCGTATACAAATAAAATGAAAATGGGTATACCAATCAACCAATTCATTTATAGGTATACCAAAATATAGTCGTTACAACCGTAACAAATCTCAACGGCTATCAAGAGTAGGCGCTCACTTAAAATCACGCCCCACACACAGGCGCTCGCTTAGATGAACGCCCCACACACAGGCGCTCTCTTAAGCGCACACCCAGAACAGGCGCTCTCTTACGCCCACGCCCAGAACAGGCGTTGTAATAGCCAAACGCCCAATACAGACGTTAATCTAGTCGAACACCTGATTAACATGCGTGCTTCTGGCGTTACGCCTCGTTGGACGTCCTCTTGGATGAACGCCTGATGAGGCGGAGTTCTGGTTCACGTCTGACAAATGCAGCGCACGTCTAGTTAAACGTCTGGGACCAGAAGGAGAGTCAGCGTCACGCCTGGCACGAGACGCACGGCTAGGTTAACGCTCCACTATAATTGGGTTAGGTCCAGTTCTAGGATCAAATTTGATCCCAAACAATAAAGAATTCGGACCAAAACCCAACTTTGGTCGGCCCACTATGATTAAATTTTGACGGACCAAAGATCAAATTTGGGTTTGGTCCATCATTTAGTCCCACCACTGTGGGTGCTCTAAGAAAACCTAAATTTAGTCCTAAGGATATTTTAGTCAATACACATCCTTTGGTGCCGGGATGAATTTCGATACCTGGACAGGGCGGAGACAATAAGGTCATGAGTCATGACACGGCACCTGTTAAGAATGTGCACAAAATCAAATTCACCTCCCCCCAACCAAATTAGTATCCCCGTTAGCTACTTTGTAATTGAGTAACTGATTCTTACTTACAGTTGAATTTCGGGTAGTTTTTACAGTTTTACTCATCAACTACTACACAGTTCCAAATAATCCATAAAAAGTTACCAGAAAAAAAATAGTTAAAAAAATGGTAGTTTTTACAGTTTTTTACTCTTTTTTTTATAGTAATTTAGTTGCACAACTTCCGAAGCAGGAGAAGTAAAGTTGAAGATCTAGAGGAGAGAATGCATCTAGTGAAACAGGCAAATTTCTCTTCCTGAAACAAGATTACTAGATATAGAAGAAGAAGAAGAATAAGTTAGCAAGAACATTAAGATGCAGTTAGGGAAGTTAACAGTTGTTGTATGCTGTGTTTGGGTAGTTACCATTTTTTATGGTGAGATGTTTGCATTTTGGGTTCCTTCTCTTACTACCACATGTTCTTGGCCTCAACTACCAGCATCAGCTACCAATAAGGTAAGTAACAATCAAAACTTCTCTTTCTCTGTGTGTAAAGATTCATTCAGATTCTTTTTATATTTTTCTGAATTAAACTCACTGAATCAAGATGGGTCAACTGATTAAGTATGATATGACACTCTTTCAAAATTCCTGTGTCAGTAGTTATGATTGTTCACAGATGGCCAATTCTGTTTTACAGAGTTCACCAGAGGACTTTTTTTCTTTATTGTCATGGTGAACTGGACTCATATGAGTTAGGTTAATTTAGCACCATCTAACATTTACCCATTGGATATGAGAGGTTTGTAATTCTTTGTTAGAGTCAGACTCCCAAGGATGATGTTGCTTTGATGTGTGTATCTGTAGCTGATTAGTTGCCCCTGACAGGCTATTATGCAGTTGAATTCACCTAGGTGACAATTTGGTTGGCGGTTATCTATGGACTTGAGATCCTGGACAGTTATAGTGTTGTTTAGGTTAATCAACAATACTACCTCCGTCCCAGGAAAAACAGTACTTTCACTTTTTCTGGGACGGAGGGAGTATAGTTTTAGACGGATTTTGTTAAGATGTGGAAGGTGAGGAGCTACTAGCTTTGTCTCACTGTTCATTCGTTTATACATCTTCATCACATTATTACAATTTACTAATTTAGCTTTACTATGACGCAATAAACCTAGTACAAGAGGGACAATAGCTGTTCACATGGCCTCTAGATAGGTTTATGTTGTCCTAGTATTAAAGCTTAAGTGTGACCCTGCAATGAAGAAGTAGAAAAGAATAGAATCAGTGAGAAGAAGCTATTAGCTTCTCACCTTTCACTTAACAAGATCAGTATCAAACTATTAAGCTTGATTCAACTAAATAACCAACAATAGGGTATGGACTATGGAGTTAAGCATCCTATATGTGTAGAATCTTACTTGGAAAACCCTGGGAGTTGAGATGACAACTCTTTTGGGGTGAATGCAAACATCTAATGGTGAATAGGGAATAGATCATGTTACCCTGTTCACTGTTAGATGTTGTCATCACTCCAAAAAAGGTTATTACCCCACTCTTCAGTTTGTAGTCCCCTCTAAGTACATGATTGTGTTTCATAGCTATTTATTTTCTCACAATTACGTTAATTTTGTGGAAAGACTATAATTTGTGTTGCCTATTTGCAACGTTAATTTCAATTATAAGAGTTGTGCTCTGCAAATCGAAGGAAATATTTTGTCGAATTATTGTACTAACATAATTTTGAGCACCCTTATAATTTATGAGTTGCCATCTTGGTTGAATTAAGTTTTGCAATCAAACAATGGAATATCAATTTTTACGAGCCTAAGATTGTTTAATTATACCATCACATAGGGAACAAGTTCTAAGAGGATGTGTTATGAAACACTCCAAATTGACAATGTTAAAAAGTCTTGTGAAGCATACAACATAGAAAGCTAAGTATACTGGCATTAAAGATGAGGAGAAGCCTAATACATCTCTAATTACTTTTTTTAGGAATAGCATGTATCTCAGTTCCTTCTCCAAATCCAGTATCCTATGTATCATGCTAACAAGCCAAATAGCACGTCTGATCTCTTACAACATCGAGCTTGAAAAACATCAGCCCTTCTCCCTGGTGTGTTTTCCTAGTATCCAGAAGGAGAAAATCCAGCAAGACATTCTCAGTTTAGCAGGTATAATTTCATTTCACTGTCAGTGCGTCACTGTAGTGGGATATTGCATCATCTTTTCTCTTCTTTGGAAAAGTTATTCGTTCTTTGTTTTGTGTGGTGAATAGTTGCTTATGGTTCCTCCACATCAAATTTGTGGTTAATAGTTGTGCACTCCTCTATTAGACTATTGGTTGTGGAAGATTTTGAAATAGAATCTCCCTGCCTGTGGTACTGCGTGATAGATTTGCCCCATATAATTCGTAATCTGTACGTTCTTGGTGGTGTGACTTTACTGTCTTCTCTTGGTCACAACCTTACGTTTGGCTGTTGGCGGTTACTGGTCGTGGTGGTTTACCTGCATTTATTCTGTGAATGTACCGCTTACTGTAACTTGGGTGATGGTCGCTTTTCGAGAGAAAAAAAATGAAATCAGTAGGAAGGCCTTTCCTACAGTTACTAAATTGGGATAGAACTTTCTGCCGTGCTTCAATATCATACAGTCAAGTGGTTCATATGTCAACTTTGCTGATATGCTACTTAGACAACAGCTTGTCGCATTTAGGTTTGATTGTTAATAGTCTTTTTCCGAATAAAATAGCTGGAAAATGTGGGATTCATTTAGTTGACCCCTTTTGTATAGGGAATAGCCCAGAATATCATGTTTAGGACGATTCAGTAAAATAGATATATACATGTTTTACTGTAGCTGTATGCTCTTAAAGTTAACTGCTTTGTTTTTGTATTTTTCAATTGTTTTGATAGCGTGTGGTGAAATTTCAGGCTGTACTTATTTGTTTTTCTAACATTATATCCCATAACTGTCTCTTAAAGTTATGAAAATTTACCAAAACACTGTCCTGCAACGGCAAGTCTGTACTTTTTTTTTGGGGAACTTGTCGTCTCTGCTTGTTCTTCTCATGCACTGTGTTGCTTCTTGGTGCACCATAAGACATTATTTTTATATGGCTTAAGTTATCCTCTTAATAATATTGATCTTATCTATCTTGCTTGTGCAGGTGACCCATGGCGTAGGTGATCATGTGAAGGTCGCTGTTATTACTGATCCACAGGTAAGTCTCATTCGTATTCTTTCTTTCTATCTTTATGATCTGCTTTAATTACGATGTCTTAATGTCCCAATTGTAACAGCTTATGGACCACACCTCCCTTGCGCTTGCTCCCAAATCACTTGCTTTAGAGATTGCTCAGTTCTACACAGATTTGTACATGCGCAGATCGTTTCTTACTTCTATATTGCCATCCAAACCTGACATCATTCTGTTCCTTGGTGATTATTTTGACGGGGGACCTCATTTTTCAGATGAAGAGTAAGGCATGAAACTAGTTATAGATGGCTCTTCTTTGATTAACAAGTGTATGGCTTGATTTGAGATGTTGCGTGGATTAAGTTATATGGCTATTTTGTATATTTAGCCTGCACACAATCATTCTGTGTTTAACAGAAACTAGGGTGTCAAAAAACGAATAAGGAATACTGTCCCCGCTTCGGCCAAGCATTCGATAGCCTATTCATCTTCTTTAGTCGAAGCAGCTCAATACTTGTTAAAATGCTTACTAGGTCGGAGTGTGAAATGTTGTATGTATGTCGGAAACCTGTCATCTCTTGTCATGCCAACAAGGATAGGAGCAAGAAATAGTATCCTTATTGATGCGATTTCAAAGAGTAACAATCTCAGTCTCTCGAGCATGATTAATTTAAGTATCACATAAGCTTTATAACAAAAGCAATATGTATTTTCCACAAACTCTCTGAGTTTTTCTTTTCTGCTAGTCCTTGGAATTAATTCTCTATTTTTTTATAGGTGGCAGAAGTCATTGAGTCGCTTCAGGCACATCTTTGGTCTGAATCACAGAGGAAGATTTTCAGATATCCCAAAGTATTACATTTCTGGGAATCATGATAATGGCTATTCAGCAACCCTCTTACGAAATCCAAAGGTAATATGATCTGCTGGTTTAGCACAACTCATGACACGTGAGAGCTTCATAACAGGAGTCAAGAACCTATAATTCAAGAATATGATTTCTTGCCTGATATTTCTTGGCAATTCATGACTAGGAGTTCTTGTTTGTGTTATCATACAACAGGTTCTCGAACGTTATGAAAAAGAATTTGGATCAAGAAATTATCGCTTTAGTGTTGGTGAAGTGGAGTTTATAGCTGTTGATAGCCAAACACTTGATGGTATACAACAAAACTATTAAGTATTTCATGTCTTTTTTGAGGATGACTGCCATAGCAAGGATGGACCATCCTCACAAAGTATAACTTCTTCAGGGTTGATTCATTGTGGGGATAATTTCCCTGCTATTCATCGCTAGAAGTATGTAGAGTTCACTCTCATTGGAAGAATTAAGTGGGAAGACAAAAATAGAACTCTATATTGTGTCTCTGTAGTTAGATAGAATTTGTTTCAATAAGGATGCTGAGTGCTCAGATATGTCGTCCGCTTTGGATCCTGACCATCTCAGCTAAATGTCGTAAGGCATTAACAGTCCGAGACATAATCTATCTTCTCTCTTTTTCATTCAAAATGTATGGAAGACAACTGAATATTGCATATGCAGGGCGTAAAGAGGGGAATCTGACTTCCACCACCTGGGATTTTGTCAAAAATGTTTCTTCAGGTATGTAATGATGAGCCTTGAATATGTTATTAACCCTATGTTTGATAGCTGCATTAACTCCTTTGGTAATCATGTAGATGTTGTGGCAAAAAAAAGGGTGCTATTGACACATATACCTTTGTACCGACCTGATTGGACTCCTTGTGGGAGTCACCGTTCATCCCCAATTATCAACCAGGTATGTAATGTGGTCATGATGTTGTTGTTCAAGCACACTCTTCTTGGTCTCTGTCAATCATTTCCTTCTATTGCATTCTAACATTTATGTAATATTCTGTGTATTCCTCTCCAGAGGGTTTCTCGTGCTTCAGACCAAGAAGTAATGTAAGTGTCTCTTTTGTTGCTATCTTTTGTATTCTTCAGTGGAAATTTAAATTCTAATGTGAGCCTTTGGACCCAGTAGTTTTACGTCATTCTGCTTGGACAGGTATCAGAATTATCTAACTGAAGAAACATCACGGCTTTTACTGGACCTTATCAACCCTGTATGGTCTCTCTCCTTCTTTGAAATCTCATGGGAATGTTTCAAACAATTTACATATTTCCCTCAAATTGAAGTCATTGAATGTTCATGGATAACTAATACAAACTTAAAAATATCTTGATCACTATTTCCAAGAACCTGAATTATTTATCATGTACAGTGGTTTGGATATCGTCTCAGAATTAATACAAATAAAGAACAAGGCCAAATTAAAGAGTTTTGAAATGTGACTACTGCAGGTACTTGTTCTGTCTGGTCATGATCACGATCAGTGTACTGTAACACACCAAACACGCCGTGGTCCGATAGAAGAGGTAAGCACATTGCTGTTCTTTGTTTTTAAAAAAAAAAGAAAAAACATTGTTGCCCTTTTATAGTTTTTGCAACTGACAGCAATATCTGATTATGTTGGTTGCTGCAGCATACCCTAGGGACAATAAGTTGGCAACAGGGAAATTTGTATCCATCTTTTATGCTATTGTCTGCCACTAAGAATCTCATTCTCTCAAATATATCGGAAGATGTGGTATCAACTCGGCTATGTTTTCTTCCAATGCAAACACACATTTACATATGGTAATCCATCAAGACAATAGATTAGATAACATGCAATTCTTCTTTGGATACATATTATTAGAGAATTTTAAGTCTCGTATTCATGTCCATCAGGTATGCATCTCTCTTCATTCTTACAGTACTTCTGCTTCTCCTTTGGCCGACACACGGTTTGGGTGTTGGGGGTTGTTATGTTGGTTGGTTGGGGTTCATATGGAAGGCATTTATTAGTAGCGACATCTTTAAGGGTGCAAGTAAAGAGAAGGACGAAGAAGATGAGAACTGCGAGTATGAGATGGTCTGGGATGCAGAGGGATCCATGCATCTTGTCAAGAAAATGTCGATAAAGTCTAATGCTACAAGTTCATCTGACTCAGAATTGATGGCAAGGTAACTCCATTTGCTTGTCTTTTGTATTCGGCATATGAGTTCATTTTTAAGGAGACCTATGTTCTGTTGCAGGGGAAATGCTGTTCTGCGACCGGTAACAAAGAAGATCTCTCAGGAGACATCTGTTTCTGTAGAGATGTTGAACAATGCAGATACCCACATGGAAGAGGGATGCACGTCAGTTGTACAGAGTAGATCAAACAAGTCGAAGACAAAGTTGGTCTGCTGGAGATTGGTTAGAACTTTAAGGTTCCTTTTAGCTATTGCTGTTGTCAACTTACCTCTGTACATGATGTTCCTGGCCAAAGATTGGATTGACTAACAATTGTATTAGACACGACTAGTTCATTTACTATTTCCACACTCCAGTCACTCTTTTGGTTGACTCTCTTACAGTTTTGCATTTTGTAAGAACTTACGAACTCTTCCTCCCTCTCCGAAGATTGTAATAGCTAACTGTAATGAAAATCTGGTGTTGATTGTTTTGTAAAATAGTATAAATATGATTTCAGTTGTATTTGGGTTGATATATCCAGCTGATACTACAAAGAATAATAAAAAAAAGAAAGGTCAGAATCAATAGAAAATTCTTCCCTTATCTATTCACATATTTCACTCATTCATTGATACATCGGCTTATGGCTTGGGTACAGCTCCAAGCCTCCAATGGATACCTCCTCTTCTTGCAAATTCTGCAATCTCCCTAAGTTAGGAGGAGTATATCATTCTAACAATTATGTTGTTACTTCCTCCTCACAGTTAAGTTTTTTATACAACAGAAATCACAACTTTACTAACAAATTCTTTAAATCACTCAAATTTCACCATAGAGAACAACCAACAACATTATGGAAACCTCTCAAAGCTAATAATACTGATACTACTGAGGCTGATACTGTGGATAAGGAACAATCAGATGGAAATATGGATAAGAAATGGATAGATGAGGAAGAAGCTGGAATTCCTTTACAAGTGAAGATAGAAAAAGAGAAACTAGACATCATAGCTGCATGTATTATTGGTCTTTGCACCGGAGTTGGAGTGGTTCTATTCAATATCACGGTATCTTTTCCTCCATTGATCTCTCTGCCTCATTTCATTTCACTTCACTGGATACAAATTTGCAGTAGCCATTTTTAGTGGGTCCCGCGAAGGCCGAGTTCATCATCTCTAAGTGGGTCCCACAATACGCGCAGCTAACCAGCCCGTATGTGACTGCAGGTACGTGAACTACGGGATATCCTGTGGGACGGATTCCCTTCGAGAGGTGCAACATGGTTGAGACAACAGCCTCTTGAAGATATTTGGGTAAGAGTGATTCTAGTACCCACTGGTGGGGGTGTTTTGGTGGCTATATTGAACAGCCTTCGTGGTTATCTCAGTGTCCCTTCCAAATCACAAGGAATGCTTCTTTCTAATGTCAAGGCTTCATTTAGACCTGTTTTGAAGGCATTTGCAGCTTCAATTACACTTGGCTCTGGAAATGCTTTAGGACCCGAAGGTCCTAGTGTAGAAATAGGTGCATCTATCGCTAAGGGTATCAGTAATGTTTTTGGTATGAGTAATCAGCGAAGGACGTCTCTTGTTGCTGCAGGTTCAGCGGCCGGTATCGCATCAGGTTGCCAGATTTTCTCACTACATACTTATTCTTAATAGTGTTTCAGTTGAATTCATTAAATATTGCTTGCCCAGAAGCAGTCGAGCAGTTGCAAAATGGCGTGGCCATGAGTTTTACTCATACTTGGTAGAATGGGAAGAAGCATGCACACTCGTCTAACTTGAGTTGTTCATTTTGATTGATGCTAAAAGTTAATTGTCATTTTTACTTTGTGATAGGTTTCAATGCTGCTATTGCTGGATGTTTTTTCGCCGTGGAGTCTGTGTTATGGCCATCACCAGCAGCAGATTCCTCGCCTTCGCTTACAAATACAACTTCAATGGTGATCCTTAGTGCTGTAATAGCTGCCATAATTTCAGAAGTGGGTTTAGGTTCTGAACCTGCATTCAAGGTCCCAGAATATGATTTCCGTTCTCCAAGTGGTACAACATCAAACTCCATACATTTATTTTGGTTTTGAAAGCTCGCGTCTGTATAAAGACCCTTCTTCAGTTATTTGAAGTCGATATACCGAGAGACCAACCACCCTGTTGATTGTATGGCAGCTCAGGATAAGGATGAGTCGGCCATAATGGAGCTTTGACAAGAACAACCTCAACTTTTCATTATAGAACAGTTTAAAGTAAATACAGTAAATCGAGAAACAAGAAACAGCTGGTATTTTGCTCAATTCAGTTACTATGTGCACCAAGGTACTTGTCAGGCTGTCATACAGTTAACAAGGTAGTTAGTCTCTCTGTGCGCTGCACCTACAAAAACAAATTGTCAATAATCTTACCGACATTTCATCGCTTTTCAGAACTTCCTCTATATCTTTTGCTGGGTATACTCTGCGGGTTGGTTTCGTTAACCTTATCGAGGTGCACATCATACGCAATAACAGTTGTCGAGAAATCTCAAAAGGTAACAGGAATACCAAAGGTTGTCTTTCCTGTAATTGGTGGCTTGTCTGTTGGAGTGATAGCATTAGCATATCCCGAGATTCTTTACTGGGGGTTCGAGAATGTTGATCTATTGCTGGAATCTAATCCTTATGTAAAAGGACTCCCAGCAGATCTCTTACTTCAGCTAATTGGGGTCAAGATAATAACGACTTCATTTTGTCGGGCTTCTGGATTAGTAGGAGGATATTATGCACCATCCCTTTTCATTGGTGCAGCAACTGGCATGGCATATGGGAAATTGGTGGGATGCGCATTCGCTCTCTCTGATCCTATATTTCATCTCTCCATACTGGAAGTAGCTTCGCCTCAAGCATATGGACTGGTACAGTTTCATTATTTCTCCAGTAGATATCTTTTCTTGCTATATTAGTCTTTTATACAAATTGATGCAGTTCTGTGTCGAAACACGACAGCACATTCGGTGTCACCCAATATTGAAACCATGGGTTATTCCATTTGCACCAGGTCGGTATGGCCGCTACTTTAGCTGGGGTATGTCAGGTACCACTAACTGCAGTTCTGCTCCTCTTTCAACTAACGCAAGACTATCGGATAGTACTACCTTTACTGGGAGCTGTAGCTTGTTCTTCATGGATTGCCTCTGGTCAGGTAATTAAGAGGGAATCTGGAGATAAAAGGGTCTCTCTAGAGTCAAAGAGAAATACCATGCAAAAAACAAGACAATCTCCCTTCAACTCGACTGAACTATCTTCAAATTCTTCTAGTGACGGAAAGTCATTTAATGCGAGTGATGAACTATGTGAGCTTGAGAGTTCTCTTTGTTTAGATGACTCTGGGACAGAACTTAAAGCTATAGAGGAAAGGATTATCGTGTCTCAAGCAATGCGGATAAGATATGTTACTGTCTTAATGAGCACTTTCCTGATGGAAGCTGTTACTCTCATGCTCGAAGAAAGGCAGTCTTGTGCCATGATAGTCGATAACGAGAACTTCATAATTGGTTTCTTGACACTTGACGACATTCAAGAGTTCAGCATATTCACCAAACCAAGACGTGGGCAAGACGAGGTACAGTACAACATTTCTCAGTACATAAAAACTAAACACCATGAAACTATGGCATCTTTGTTTCATTACAATAGAAGTGGTTCGTCATTAATTTGGAATCTATTGTTTTTATCAGGTGCAAAATCTTACCGTATCTGAAATGTGCGATTTGAAAGAAGGAAAGTGTCGAGTTTTATGGACAGCCACACCAGACATGAATCTCCTTTCTGTGGAAAGTGTTATGGATACATTGGGTATAAATCAACTTCCAGTTGTTATAGAACATGTTCAAGGCTATAGAGGGTACCCAGTTGGTCTCATAGATAAAGAATGTATCAATCTTGCTTGCAGGTAATTTTTCATTCTTTACAACATGATTCAAGTAAAAACATTCCTTTGCTTACTCTACTTGCCTTCGTTTTGTATTTCATGCAGAATTGCAGCTACCCGAGAATCCCTCGGCCTTTCATCTGCACCGGAGAAGAACTGACAGCTTCAAGCTTTTTGTGATTAATTTGGTCAGAATCAGACTGGTGGGGAAAACTTCTCTTCATGGATATGGTTCTTGCATCTTGGTAATGATGACAAAGGGTGAATAACTGAGCTCACCTTCAGGTCCTTGAAGCTGTTAGAATAACAGTTGGGCTTGATGATGAAATGAAGAACTTGTCAGTTTGGAATTCCCAACTCATCTGTTCCACCAAAAACGAAGAAGGAAAAACAAAAATGATTTTTGTTAATCCACATTCCGATTCTTAATTAAATTCAAGCCAACTCGCACGACTTATATTTATGCACTAAGCCTGTGTACAGATTACAGAGTTATCCAGAGAGAGACAATATCGATGAAAATTCTCTGTTGAAATTCATCTTTGGCAGAGAGTTCAATACAACCAAAAGAACTAATGTCTGAAGACTCTGAACATCAACACTGACCAATATGACCATGTACAAACAAAGGGTAGCTACCTAATTTTGCCAATTTTTGTCAGGAAGACTGGTTTTGGGGAGTGTTTAGCGCCTAAATGCATTGGTCTCGCCGCCAGCGGCAGACTGTCCCTGCATAAAAAATTTACGTCGACGGACACTCTCTTCTATCGTGGAGCTCCCACCTTTCCCGGTTCCATAAACACTTTTTTGTGCCTCATCCAAGAAAGTGGTTTCTTTCCGTATAGCTGATCGTTTTTCCTCTAAGGCGTCGTCCTCTGATGCTTTCTTCAGCCGCTTCCATCTCTGTTCCTCATGCAACTCAGCATCCATTTGCATCTCTCTCAATCTAGCAGCCTTCTCTTCTTCCGTAAGCTTCGCTGCAGTCTGCTGATGCGGACGTGGCTTACTACGCCAATCTTCTTCTGTGGGTGGTCTGTCATTTGTCGCGCGAATGGTTTCAGTGTAAGACTTCTTCTCATTGTTTTTGGATGAACTGTGATCGTGACTAGACCTCTTTCTACTCCACTCAGACTCTGAATGTGTTGATCCATGATGAATCCTCTTTTTCCCCTCCCCTCTTTCAGTTGAGTCAGGCTCTGAATCTGATCTGTTATGTGTTGATTTATGATTACTCCTCCTATTCCTCTCCCCTCTTTCAGTTGACTCAGGTTCAGAATCTGATCTGTTACGTGTTGATCTATGATAACTCTTCTTCCTATTCCTCTGCTCTCTTTCAGTTGAGTCAGGTTCCGAGTCTGATCTGTTATGTGCTGATCTATGATGACTCTTCTTATTCCCCTCCTTCCTTTCATATTTGTCGGCTTCAGAGTCCAAGCTATGATTGTCTGGACGCCCCGAGTCACGCCGATGGCTCTTTTCTCTTCTTTCTTCACCCTTGCTAGTAGTGGCATCATCCTTCATACCCAATGAACCTTTAGATGAGGAATGCCTTGATTTCTTCTTTCTCTTCTTGCATTCTTTATCATCATGCTTCTTCTTTCCTCCAACCTATAATGACCAGCCATATTCAACAACAACGTCAGCAACGTATAAAAATGAGTTCGGCAAAAAAGTCATTGATAATTATTTACTTAAACTAAAAGATAGTGAACGTATTCTGGTCATCTGCTGTTATAAAGTGGTATCAAGATGTTACACAAGGTTAACATCCAAGAATACATCGTAGTTAATATATTTATGTACTCAGCAGGAAAAGAGTATACTATCTAATATTTTGATACGGTACTTACAACAGAAAAATCAAAAATCAAAACCAAACCGCTTTTGCCATCAATAAGCCAAATCACTTATTTTTGGTGCTCCAAAACTTTTGAACTAGGAAAACTAGTTGCACCAAAATATTACAGTTGCTTTAAGTGTAAAGTGAAGGTTGTCTAATTAGCTTGGTAAGAAGAACTGAAGGAAGATGATGGCCAAACGCTAAGTCCACCAAATCTTCCCTTATGTATCTCATATACTTATATCATGAGACCATTCTGAATAATGAATGTAACTAAATTCCCAATGTTCGGTATTGGCTGTTGGGTGACAATAATGTAACACTTCTATTAGACACCCAAGGAGGTTGAGTAGTTCGCTTAGACAAGACAAGGTGCTGCCTCAAGACAAAATGCAAATCCCTGAGTTTAGTTACCAAAAAGGGGTAAACAGATTATGCAACAGTTTGAGATGCTTGGAACCCTAATAGTAAACATTTCGAGCAAGGTTACCCACTATTTGGTTTTCTTTGTTGATAACAAGAAAACTTTATGTACATGTTACACTTTATGAGGCTCACCTGGGAGAATTTAAAAAACTTTCATAAAAGTTATACGACGTTATAGTAAGAGAAATGACACTGTATGACCTACAAATTATGCTCCATAGTTTGGTTTAACTAGGTAGTTCTATGTCCATAGCATATCTATGAAAATGAAAAAAGAAAAGTGCTAAAGCTAAGAAGTGAACTTACGGATTCTTTAATCATGGCCATCTGGATCGGGTTATTCTTGATTCTAGCAAGCGCTTCCTGCTCCCGCTTCCGGATTAGGAGCAGAGGATCAGAGTTAAGTTTCCTCCATGCATCATTAGCAGACTGAGGCTTCTCTTCGAATAAAGCTCCCGGATTAGATGCTTGTGGCTGAACAGATTACATATACATGAATATTAGCAAGTTATCGGTAAATTTTTTTCCAATAACAGACATGAACTTGCATTCATCTACAACAAACCCTTTGGTGGATACAAATTTAGGTACTGCAACGAGATATCTACTTAGCCTGAAGCATAACATTGATACAAGCAAAAACCTTCAATAGGCATTTATCTTTATTGTATCTGTCGAATCATAAACAATGTGAAAGGCAAATTATAACAGGATGGTCTTTTTCAACAGTTTTGAATAAATTTCAACATTGCAAGATGCTATTCTTTGGCACTTTACCATATCCACGTCATTTCTAATCTAGTTTACACATTATCAGTTTATCATTCTCCATTAAAATTTAGTCCATTTCAGGCTTCTCTCCATATATGACAAACAGTTGTTCTGTTCAGAGCATCATAGGGTAAATTTACCAGGGGTGGAGCCAACTAGCTCCTAAAGGCTATTTAAATATGCAGATTACAGATGATACCTCCCAAGATTTGCCCTATCAAGCACAAACTTGTTACAGGGATCTCAATTTTGCTCACAGTATCACTTCAAAACCTCTTATTGAGGCTTCTACATAGTACATTTGTTTTACTTTTATTGGTTCGCATCATCTTCTAGCACTATTCATAACGCAACTGATCAACAATAAAACGGTACCAATTAAAAGATTACGACAACTACTATTACCTTTGCTGTAGACGATGATGAGGCTACTGGAGCAGCAGTTGGTAATGCTTCAAGCTCCTTAAAACCATCAGCAGAACTCGGCTTTCCAACCGACAACCCAGAATCATACAGAAAATCTAATCTCTCTTGCCTCCTACACAAACAAATTCAAATTAGTTATGATATAACTATAAAATTAGGGTTTGATAAAATAAAAATCTAGAAAAAAATCTTATAGACTTACGGAACAAGACCAGCTTCAACTTGAAGCTGACGAAATTCAGCTTTTTCTCTTTCTTCTTTGATTTGTTTACGAAGCTCTTCAATTTTCAGATCTTCAGCATCACGTTTCTGTTCCGCTTTCCATACAGTCTCTATGTTTCTTATACTTCCTGTATGCCATCCTTTCTTGTTCAAAAATTTCATCCCCATTTTGAAAAAAAGATCAGAATCGGTCTCAAACTAGGGTTTTTGAAAGATTAGAAGTATCGTCTCAATTTTGGGGATTTTTGTTCTTCTTCTCTGGAACGAAACGAGGATATGATGTTGAGTTGAATCCCGATTCACATAGACATGGTTTATATAATTTTTATTGTTACCCGACTTTTCCAAATTTACCCTTGTTGACTCAAGTCAACATACATTGACCAATTCAGAGGATACCAATTTTACCGCCATGGTGTGAAGAGTTGTGTCCATTCCATTTGGATTTGAATTTGAAACTATTTTTACCCCAAGAGATGCGATTGTCCATGAAGAGACTCTTCTAAGGGACGTGACTTTTCATGAAAAGAGTCTTCATTCGGTTTCTGATAGTCACCAATCATCTATATAAACCTCACTATGTCTATCTTGAAAGACGTATTCGCAACTACGAATCACGCGGAGTAATGGATAAAGATCAGAGAAAAGGTAGTGCAGATGAGAAGGAGCCCATTTCGAAAAGATCAAAACTTGGAGAAGAAATCAGCATTGAGAAAGAATATGTCGCTAAAGAAGAAGAAGATGGTGCTGGAGATCAGGAAAGTTCTTTAGAATATGTCATAGAAGATGAAGAAGTGGAAGATGAAGACGGTGATGCAAGTCAAGAAAGAAGTACTGCAGATATTATGAATGATGCTATGAAATCTGTGAAGGAGACTCAAGAACTAGCGCTGGAGAGATGTATGCATGATGAGGAAATTCTGAAGACAATGTTGGAAGATGTTACATTTTCAAAGTTTCAGAAACAAAAGTTGGTGGAAACATATGATGAATACAAGTTATATGAAGAGGCTTTGATATAAATGTTGAGTTTTACCCGACAAGAAAATAGTTTGATGAATGATATGTTGAAAGAAGATATTATTGATGAGGAATTGGCAGAGGTACGTGAATCCTATCAACAATTGATGTCAGTTGAAAAAAATGCGAGGGATGAGTTCGAGATGGCCAAGGAATCGTTTAACAAGATGAAGGAAAAGATTGATGCAATCTTGTTATTCAAAAGTGGATATGAAAAAGTATCCAAGAAAACTAACGAACTATCCAAGAAACGGAAAGATCGCGGTAATTGATTGATTCCAACTGATTTCAATGGATTAATTCTCAACGCTGTTGTTCAAACTTATTAGTTTCTGTTATGGATTTGCATTTCTTGAAATGGTTTTTAAGTATGTTATACTTCAGAGTAAACTCTCTGCTTTGATTATTTACTTGTTCTGAATGACCATTTGAATTGATGAATAAAACTGTTGTTCTTAATGCACATAACTTGTAACGATCTAGAATGAATGCACAGATAGGATAGGAATATGTCGCAACAAAACACGATGCTAGCTGCAGTAGGAGCGATGGCATATAACTTAAGAATCGAATGTCTTTCTGGTGTGGGGAGTGAAACTAAATTAGCATTAGAAATGAAATTCACAACAACAAAAAAAATCTAATTACAAGTATCAGAGAGAGTGAGAGGAGAAAATGGATATGAGCTATACACTCAGGTAATTTCTTGTTCGTTAGAATCTAGGAATCGAATGTCTTTAAGGAGGTATTTCCGGTTACAAACAGTAATTATCGACAAAATGATGGAACTAAGATAATAATTGTTGATCAATGTGTAATAAGTATAGGTGATCGAACAACGCATCGATCTCTTGACTAGCTAGCTGATGACTACGATGCTTCTTCACATTACTAGTAGCTTATTCCAAGCTAGGATCGAAGTTTGTCTCAGCATATTAAGGGTGTGATTCATAAATTAAGATATGACAACGTTCCAACCGCGACGAAACAATACCCCGACGACAGATATAAGTAACAGCAGACATTTAAAGGGGGTTTGGATCGTAATATTGTTAGTAAGAGTAGTGTTGGATCCTAATAGTCCAGTA
>JAJJMC010021520.1:0-11728 GCA_023531435.1 Papaver californicum | reverse complement strand
TCACATATCAATTAAAAGTTGAAATTGAGTAACAGCCAAACATCTTTGTATTGATTTTATAAAATCATTTCTGTACGATGCATATGATCACCCAAATTTAACATTTTTGATCTATGATCTTCACATATTGTTTAATTAAATACAAAAATCCTTCCTTAATATAATTACTTCTCCTATATTCATACCTAGAAATTTCTTCCCTTTCTTTCTTAAGGTTTTTCCTCTTATTTTTCCCGACCCCCACTTTGTTGTCTGACTTCTTCTATTTATAGATTTATTTACTGGGTCCCTCTTTGTGCAACGTGTCATTTTCTCCAGTCTGGTCATCGTTCCTTGATCGATTCTTCTTTGGGTCGATGCCCTCGTATCATTTTATCCAGTCTTGTCGTCATTCTTGGATTGCCTCTTCTTTGGTTCGATTCATTTTATCTCGATGTACCCATCGTTCTTGTATTTCCTCTTTTATCTGGTGCGATCATTAGTTGACAAATCACTCTTAACTGCTTCTTGGTTCGATGCTTTATATATTAACACGTGTCTTCCTATCTTTATAGATTTCTGTTATCTCGATCATTAAAATAATTCGAGTAATTATTACTTTTACTTTCTCGATTATCAAGATAATAGAGTAATCATTATTTTTACTTTCTCGACCTGTCATCATTTAATGCTGTTTATTTTATTCGATGTAATCCAGCTTTCCCGATCATATGTGTCCTTCATGCAATTTATTGTTCAGAGGCTTCGTGTCTTTTCGATATTTGATATCTTTAATATTGTTTGTGTGATTCTCGCTCTTTTTTATTTGGTTGCTTCCTAT
Source organism: Papaver californicum (assembly GCA_023531435.1). Classification (NCBI taxonomy): domain Eukaryota; kingdom Viridiplantae; phylum Streptophyta; class Magnoliopsida; order Ranunculales; family Papaveraceae; genus Papaver; species Papaver californicum. Next base: position 10,908 of record JAJJMC010021520.1, on the reverse strand, counting down.
CTCGATCTTCTTCCACGTGTCATGCTTCTTTTATTTACTAAAAATTTGCCCCCTTCTTCTCTTTTTTACAAAATCATCTACCGGTTTATCCAAGATTTTGAAAAATGGAGAAGAACTTATTTTAACTTTTTTCAGTTTCTTTTTCGCACGTTATCCGAGTTTTCCGCTGGCATTAATTGTAATAGCACGTTATTGATTTTTCCGGCTCTGCATTTATTGTTTCTATGCATTTGATTGTGTCAGTTACACTTTTTTCGATAGAATCAAATCTTTACCGATTATTTCCTTTTCCCATTTTGTGGCGGTTTCAATTCTCTCCTTTAAATACCCTGCAACTTTTTACTGTCTTCTCATAGTTATTGCGCTTTGTCTTCCTTAAACTTTTCAAATTTCTCCATTTCTCAGGAGTTCTTTCCTCATCAATTGATTTCTTCTTTACTGTGATCTGACTATTGTTCACTTCTTTTCTTCATGTAAGTAATTTTTTCTTGACTTATGCTTTCTTTTCATGATTGAAATGATGGTTATTTTTTACACTGTAATTATTTCTAAGTAATTTCTTCTTTTGCTAACTTTCTCTTTCTTATGCTTCTTTTCCTTCAGATTTTACATCATGCCTCATAGAAAGTCTGATGCTTCTGGTAATCAAGGTGAGAGCAGAAGATCGAGTAGGTCTACTACTTCGAGATACGCCGTCTCTCGTCATGATCCATCCTCTGGTATTCCCACCCCTGCTGCACTTCGCATTGTACGTAATTCGACTCCTGATATTTCTAATCCTGCCCCCAAGAGTAAACGCGCATTATCTATTTATAGCTATCGGTCCATGGATATCGAAGAATTCAAGAGAAAACATAATCTTCAAGGATTTAAAGTTTCCTTCTTAGATAATAATTCTGATATGTTGACCTATGATTCAATGAGAAATTTTCAATATAATCATCACAGATTGTTAATTTCTGCTGGTGCTTTAGAGGCTGGCCTTCGTCTCCCTTTGTATGAAAAGAATAATCCCTTCCAATTCATAGTTCTTGCTACTCGTAATAGAGCTCCTCATACTCAACCTCGATCCATCACTCAATATAATGGTAATTGGTGGCGAATTCTCGATGAATGTAATCTTCGCAGTGAGGGTCGCACCCGTCTTACATGCTACACTCCCGATCCTTCTGAACGTGCTCACTATACACCTGAGAATTTTCAGAATACTTATGGTGATGGTATTGCTATTAAAAACTTTGTAAAATGGAGTGTTAGTCCTGTTCGCAAATGCTCCCAAGGATTTCCCTTACTTCGAGAAGTTGATGACCCTAGAATTAGAATTGCTCCATATATCAAAGTCGATTTTCCTTCTAATGAAAGAATCCGTCGGGAACACGATTACAGATGGTATCGTACCCCTATTTTGATCGAAGGTCCTTGGGTATATGGTGACATCCCTCATAATGAAATTCAACATCTTCGAAACTGTTTCCCGAATTATTGTCCATGGAGATTAAACTTTGATGACTATAGATTTGAATACAAGGTTCGAATTTTTCATTTCATATTTCATTCTTCTAGATATATTGTATCGATCTTTAACATCTTCTTACAATGTTCGAACTTTTTTGGTTTCAGGTCGATCCTTCTTTTGATATTGAAGTTCCTCTTCCTTCATCTGAGCGTAGTATTCAGATTGTCGAGGGTAGACAAAGGGTCGAGCCCGCAGTTGAAGGTAAGGGAAAACGGAAATTAGTCCTTGCAGCAGAGAAGAAGCAGAAAAAGTCCAGAACTCTTGTGCTTTCTACTGAGGTTGCGGGAGGGATAACTTCGAATTTAAACAGTGGAGAAGGAAGTTCTGTTGTTACTTTACCATTGGATCAGTCCGATCCTATTGATGTTATTCCCGTTTCTTCGAACCCAACTGAAATTGGTGTATCGGAACAATCCGATCTCATTGTTGCACCTCCTTCTGGTACTTCAATCGATTTTTATAATATTATTTCTCCATTGCCTTTTGTTTTGTGCTTGATACTCCCGTACCTGATAATGGTACATTAGGAGTTTTTTCTGGTTTTCCTCAAGAAGAGGGAGATGATGTTATTGATGAAGATATCGTTGATGTAGTGAATGAAGTAACTCATGTTGAAGAAGAAAATTCGTTGGAAAAGAATAATGCTGATGTACATCCGGCCAGTGATGTAGAAAATGTGAATGTTAAAACTAATGCCACTTTTGTTGAAGAATCGAATGGTGTTGATCGTTCTGAAAAAGAAACTTCTCCTCCTTCTGGTACGACCGCTCCTAATGTTTCGATCCCTACTGAAGTCGAGGGTACTACTGGAGTTTCTTCGGAACCGATCGTACCTACCGAGACTTTGGTTCGATCTTCTCCTGTTGCTGTTGTGGTCGATACTGAAATACCAAGTGCCGATCCTTCCATTCTGCAGTCTCTCTCTAATCAAATTTCCAGTGTCAGAACTGATGAAGGTCTTAATTTAATCGGTGATGAAGAGGAGGCTTACAAGTGGTTTCTTTCTCGGGGGCTTTTAAATATTTCATCAAATCCTGATATTGTTAAGTCTGATTCTTATTTCATGTCTCGATTTCGTGACTCACTTAGTGCGATCCCTTTAGATGAAGCTCAGGATGCGTGGTCTAAGAACGATATTCTTGAGCAAACATTTCCTGTGAATCCTCCTTCTTCCTTCACTGAAGTTTTAGCTGTTGCTGAAAGTTCATCATATTCACTTCCACAGCAAGCTTTGGCTCAACTCCAGTATGGTAATGATTGTTTATTTAGCGGTTATAAATTTTATAAGGCTCGAGCCACCATGTTGGGGTTACTGTTTAAGAACAGTCAGTAAAAATGAAGGGAAGAAATGATACAATACAACAAGCAAATGATGAGTTGAAGCAGCAAAATAATCTTCTTCAACAACAACTTCAACAATTCCAACAGCTTCAACAACAACATCAGCAACAACAAGAACAACTCCAGACTATCGAAGTTCTTCAGAGTCAAAATCAAGGTTTATTTTTCATTCCTCTTCATTTATTATTTTATTTTATTAATCTATATGAAAAATTTAAATTTTATCCTGGGTCCAGTGGAAAACTTGGAAACCTTATTTAGGTACGATCGTAGAATGGTACAATTGAATAATCATGCAAAGGAAATCTACACAGAGATGAATGTGGTTAGAGAAAAACTAACTCAATTGAACGATAGTTTTGATTTAGCCACTTGGAGGCGTAATAAAGCTGAGTCAAAATACAAAGAAGTTGTAAAATTGCTTACTCTGAAAGAAATAGAGTTTAAATCTGTTGTTAGAGGTACTTTTTTGGTATACCTGATCTTTTGGTTTATTATACCATAAAATTTATCTAATATTTTCTTGTATTTTCAGAACTGGAGAGAAAACTTAATGAAGTTAAAGATCGAGCAACTCAAGCAGAAACTGATCTTAACACAATGAATGATACAGTGAAAAACATCACTGAAGAGTTAAAGACTTCTGAAAACAATGTGTTTCTTGGTGCAACAAAAGTTCGGAGTTTACAGGCTCAATTGTCTGTTGAGCTTTCCAAGATTGCAGCTCGTGAAAAAGAAATTGTATCATTAAGCACAGAATTGAATGAAGAAAAAGATCAAAGATCACGTTTTGTTGCTCAAATAGAAAAATATCAACAAAAGATCGAAGAGCTTCAAAAAGAAATCAACTTTGGGCGCGACTTTGTTCATTGGGTTCGACAGGATGCTAAAGCAAAAATTGTGAAATCCTTCAATACTGCTTTAGATCGTGCACAATCCGATCCTTCAGTGCTCAGTAAACGCGCTTCTGTGCCTGTAGTTCCCCCTCCACCATCGCAACCCAGTCTTCCCGATGCTTGATTATGTTCTTTATAATTTCATCTATTGTTTGCTTCACCATCTTGTACTTTGTCTGTCTTTCAAGAATTTTCTTTTGTAACCTTTTGATACGTTTTTTCAATGTTGTTCCCTGCACAAGATAATTTGATTAAGTAATCTTTTTGGCTATCATATGACTTTCCGAGTACCATGAATTGAAGTACTTTTTACCTCAAATCATGTTGTTCGAGCTCCCATACATACGAAACAAACCCGATACAGGGTTGGTCCCGAACTGTACTTTGAAAATTGATAAACCAATAATAAGGAACTCCTTCTATATAAGAATCTCGTTGTTAGTGAAATTCTTTAAGGATGTTTACCTTCTGTGTATGATTGTGTCGTCAATCACAACGCAATCCAGAATATGATGTTCCTGGAATAATTTTGAGCGCTCAAAGTATTATGAAATTCCGGGATTAATGGAATTTTGATCAATGATCATAGTATTTTCCAAGATATGATGTTCCTGGATTCAAAGTATATGATATTCCGGGATTAATGGAATTCTGATTAATAATTACAGTATTTTTTTCCAAGATACGATGTTCCTGGAGTGATTAAATTATAAAAGAAATTACTAAATTAGTTGGCTATGTACCTGCCTTTTGTGTTAACATTGCATTGTTATTCACGGATAGTAAAGCTTTAAGTATTGTGCATTCCATGGATGCTGTAAAACTTCTCCTTGCATATTCTGGAGATAGTACGATCCTTGTCCTGCTGACGCTTGAATTATGTATGGACCATCCCATGTTGGTGCAAATTTTCCTGCATTTTTATCTCTTTGGTATTCCGTTATTTGTCGTAGGACATATTGGCCTTGGACAAAGTTTCGTGATTTTACACGTTTATGGTATTCTCGAGCTAATCCCCTTTGATAATTTTTCATCTTCTGGAGTGCTACCTCTCTTTTTTCTTCCAAGTCATCCAATTTTTGTAACATAAGATCTGAATTAAGATTTTTCTCCCATGCTTCTGTTCTGGTTGTAGGTAAAATAACCTCTGTTGGTATTACTGCTTCCGTTCCATAAGTGAGAAGATAAGGTGATTCTCCAGTTGAAGTTTTTCTTGTGGTTCTATATGCCCATAATGTATTATGTAACTGTTCGCACCACTTTTTATAATACCCATCCAATGTTTTCTTCAGATTTGTTGCGATCGTTTTATTTGTGGATTCTGCTTGCCCATTGCTTTGTGGGTAGAAAGGTGTAGATTTATGCTTTTGAATATTATATGTTTCAAATAACATATCGATATTTCTTTCCTTGGAATTGTCTTCCATTATCAGAAACTATTGCTACGGGAATCCCAAACCTACAAATGATATTCTCGAATAGAAATGTAAAAACATCAGTGTCTCTGATTCGTGCTAATGCTTTGGCTTCTACCCACTTGGTGAAATAATCGGTAGCCACAATTAAATATTTTCTTTTCTTTGTTCCTTCAACTAATGGTCTAACTATATCAACTCCCCATTTTGCAAATGGCCATGGACTAAGTATTGAATTTAATTCTGTAGCTGGTGCCTTAATTTTTCTTACCAAATCGCTGACACTCTTCGCACCTTCGAACCATTTTTTTCGAATCTTTTAGCATAGAAATCCAGTAATAACCCTGCATTTTGGCGTTTAATGCTAACGATCGTCTTCCGCTGTGATTTCCTGCATCCCCATAATGTATTTCTTTAAGAATTCGCAATCCTTCTTTTTGGGATAAACATCGAAATAACGGTCCAAGAAAAGAATTTCGATAAAGAATTCCATCCCGAAGTTGGTAGCTGTTTGACTTGAGTTGAATTTTCCTTGCTTCTTTAGAATCTGTTGGTAACACTTTATTTTGCAAATATTGATGTATCGGGACTCTCCAATCTGGTTCGTTTGGTTGGTCATCTTCTTGTTGCGATGTAAGTGGGGTATTCCGTATTGCTGGGTCATTAATTTCTTCCATCGCACTATCCTCTTCAATATTATTTAATGTTTGTGCTCTTATGGATGGCTCATATATTCTCCCAATTTTTACTGCTTTAGCGGTTGGATCATTTATCATAGATGAAACATACGCAAGTGCGTCAGCATGTCGATTCTTTTCTCGGGACAAATGTCGAAAAACAATGTTTGGAATACGATTTGTTAAATTCTGCACAAGGTTTTTATACCTTTCCAAATCTTCATCAATCGTTTGATATTTTAGCTCGATCTGTCTAATTACCAGCTGCGAGTTACTTGTGAGTCTAACATCACTTATTCCTAATTCAATAATGAGTTTGAGAGCATGGACCACTTGTTCATATTCTACTATGTTATTCGTATGCTCTTCGAACTCAAGACGAAATGAATGCACCATACGTTCTCCCCTTGGTGCTGTAATCACGATACCTATTCCTGCTCCTTCTTTATTTCGCGATCCATCAACAAAAACTTCTCATCGTTGTGAACTATTTGAATCCAAAATATCTAATGGCTCTTCTTCTTCACACCCTGGCAGTCCTTGAATTTCGTATTCTTCCTCAATTGGAAAATCTGCCAAAAAATCAGCTAGAATTTGAGATTTCTGCGCAGTTTGTATTTCATAAACAATGTTGTATTGTTCCAGCTGAGCATTCCATTTCGCTATTCTTCCTACTTTTCCTGTATTCTTTAAAACTGACTCCAATGGTGCGTTTGTTAATATTTGAACATAATGAGTAAGAAAATAAGTGCGTAACTTCTGAGTAGCAAATACTACTGATAAAATTAGTTGTTCAATCTCGGTATAATTTCTTTCTGCTGAATTCAGAGTCTTACTGATGTAATATATTGGTTTTTCAATCTTCTCATTCGTTCGCACCATTACCCCACTGATTGCATTTTCTGTTGCCGCTATATATAAAGTTAATATTTCTTCTGGCTCTGGTTTTTCCAATGCTGGCAACGTGGCGAGATGTAATTTTATACTTTGAAATGCTTGTTAACAACGATCGTTCCATTCAAATTTATTTTTCTTCTTAAGTACATCAAAAAAGAGCTTGCATCGTTCTGATGATCTCGCAATGAATCTACTCAATGCAGCCAAACACCCATTTAACTTCTGTGCACTTTTTATCCTGTTTGGTGATGGCATATCTGTTATTGCTTGTATTTTTGCTGGATCAACTTGTATTCCATCTTTTGTAACCAAATATCCCAAAAATCGCCCTGAAGTAACACCAAAAATACATTTCTCTGGATTTATTTTCATTTTATATTTTCGTAATGCACCGAAAATTTCAGCCAAGTTCTGTAAATGATCATCAGATAATTTACTTTTTACTAGCATGTCATCCACATAAACTTCCAAAGTTTTACCGATCCATGGTTTGAATATCGCGTCCACTAAACGTTGATATGTTGCTCCTGCATTTCGTAACCCAAATGGCATTCTGGTGTAACAATACAATCCCCGTGGAGTAAAGAACGATGTGTGTTCCTGATCTGCTTCTGCTAATGCTATCTGATTGTATCCAGATTGTCCATCCATAAATGATAACATCTCATGTCCTTCAACGGCATCTACTAATTGGTCGATGTTTGGGAGTGGATAACTATCTTTTGGACATGTTTTGTTTAAATTAGTAAAATCTATACAAATTCTTACTCCACCGTTCTTTTTCGGGACAATCACCATATTAGAAATCCATGTGGGGTATCGTACTTCCCGAATGAATCTTGCACTTAAAAGTTTAGTTAATTCTTTTTCCACTGGTTCATGGTATTCTGGTGCGACCTTTCGTATTCGTTGGCGAAAGGGAATTGCATCAGGACGTATTTTTAATTCGTGTTGTACGATATTAGGATCGATCCCCGGCATATCTTCCATTCTCCAAGCGAATACATCTACAAATTCACAAAGCAACTTAACTAACTGTTGTTCCAAATCTGCTTTTATTAAAATCCCAATTCGCACTTGTTTGGGCAATTCTGTAGTGCCAATATTTATGACTTTTGTTTCCTCTACTGGAGCGAAGACTGGTTTTTGAATCCCAATTGGAGGTGGGGTTCCCTTTAATTGCTACATCATCCCTTTATGATGTTGGTCTACCGGATTTTCTTGACTCTGACTGCTCTCTCCTTTTTCATTTATCGTTTTATTTTTTGCATGCTTTTCTAAATATTGACTTATTTCTTCCTCCTTTGCTTTAACTCTTCGTTCCTTTTTCTTTTTATGTTGTAGATGCTCCCGTTCCTCATTCATTCTTGTTTCTGCCATTATACAAAACTTAGCATCTTCTTGATCACCCTTTATCTCCATCTCTCCTTGCGGTGTTGGAAATCGCAAATATTGATGATATGTTGATACCACTCCTTTCAATTGGTAAACCCATCGTCTTCCAATTATAGCATTGTATGGTGATGGTGCATCCACAACACTAAATCTTGTCAAAATGTTGATCGGTCCAGCTGAAACTTCAAGATCAATGTCTCCCTTTGGCTTGGAAGATATTCCATTAAACCCATAAATTATGTATCGTGATAAGATCAACTGATCTTCTTTAAAACCCATTTTACAAAATGTACTATAGAACATCACATTTAATGAACTGCCCCCATCCAAAAGTATTTTCTTTACATTCCAGCATGATATCAATAATGTTAACACAAGAGGGTCATTATGCATTCAATTTCTTGGTTTACTTCTTGTGCAGAAAATGTCAATGGATATGCCATCCAATCTTCCCATAATTCTGCTTGCCTTCCTTGAACTTTAAAGACTTCATGGTTCCGAATTCTCTTGCATAATTTTTTATTGATTGCGACATTCAAATCTGTATTATTCTTTTTCGCATATGATATCATATTAATTGTTTGTTCATTATATGGAATGCGTATTGCCTTGCTTTCATCATGTTTCTTTGTTGGTTCAACTTTCTGAACAAATTCCTTTAACTCTCCAGCATCGACCATTCTTTGTACTAATGCTATAAAATTTCTACAGTTGTTTGTTGTATGCCCTTTATAGCTATGATACTCACAATAATTTTTTGAATGTTGTGTAAACTCTGGTTGATTTCCCTTTGTTATTGGCCATTGAAAATTTGGCCGATTCTTCAAAATGTTGAATAATCTGAAATATGAAACATTAAGCTTGGTGAACGTTCTTTCTCGAAATTGCTGAGCAAAATTTTTACCATACCCTTGTCGAGGATGTTTTAATTCTCTTGATTCGAATTTCGGAAGAAATTTCCTTTTCTGATCAGGCGATTCCTCAACTGAATTTGTTCTCCTTGTGTTTCCTTGGCTTCTTGGATTAATTCTCGATCCTTGCTCTTGTATGTCTTGGAGCCTTGCACATGTTTCTATTATTTCTATTAACTGGCCTTCAGTTTTTGGATTATTTCGGTGAATTTCAACAAAAAGATGGCTTTTCTGATCAACAATCCCCCATTTGTAATGGTTTATTGCTGTTATTGGGTCTAATTCACCTATTGCTTGACATATCGCGTGCCATCTGACTGTATATGATCGGATCGATTCTTCTGGCCAAGATGTTAATGAATAAAGTTTGTCCTCCCCTGAATCAACTGGTTTATTATACATGTATGCTTCAAGAAACTTCCTCACCAACTGTGCGTAATTATGAATGGAATTTTCAGGTAATCTATCGTACCACAACAATGCCGTCCTTGTTAAACTGGATGGAAAACATCTGCACATGATTGCTTCATGATCGTCCCACCGGGTCATCACTCGATTATAATACTTTAAATGTGATGTTGGATCCTTGGTTCCATCGTAACACTCGAATACTGGAATATTATATTCTCTTGGTAATGATACACATGTCAAATGTTGTGCTAACGGAGTTTGCTTTGCTTCTTTCAATACCTCTTCTATTCTTCCCCCCTCTTTATTTTTCAATCCTTTAATTTCTTCTTTCATTTGTTCCATCGTTTCCAATCATGTTTCCCATTGGGTTCGTTGAATCTCTTTTTCTTGTTGCCTTCTTACTCGAGAAGTCGATCCTACTAACACCATTCTTTGATCTGGATTCCGTTGTTCACTTCTTGATATTTGTCTACTTGACATTACCTCCTGATTCCGTATTTTTGTCACAGCTGGTCTTTGCTCTCTCTGAATTACATATTTTAAAACTTGATTTTCGGTTGCTAGTAATTCAATTCGACGGTTGCTTGCTATTTGCTCCTTTCTCATTTCATTTATTTCTTCTAATAAATCCTGTATTTGTTGTATTTTTCTTTGAGAACTCTCATGATCTGAAGAGAAATTCTGAACCACTGTATTTGGTGTTAATTCTTGATTTGGGGTATGATTTCCCTCGTTACTTTGTTGTTGTCCTGATTCTCTTCCTTCCTCTTGTCTATTCTCCCAGTCTTCATTATCATTTTGGTTCCCAGAATTAGCGTCTTGAGACATATTTTTCAGATCCTGTTGTTTCTTAACTATTTTTCGCTTTGCTGATTGCTTTCCTTGCTTGATATCTAGAAATTTCTCAGAAAGTCAGTCAAATGAACTCTTACATATCAAAATCATAAGAGATCCTATTTATTACTTTAACTGTAAATTCTTCCTATCACAAATCTGATTTTTTCCCAATTCATAAAATCCTTTGTTTCATATTCTTATCTATCTTTTCAAACATTTTTCATGTCAATAAAACATGCTTATGTAAATAAACTTTTCACTTTCTGTATCTTGCAAAATTGAATTTTTCCAATCTTTTCTTTTAAATTTTTTCAACCATATCCGTTCTTTTCTTAATAAAAATGTTTCTTTCTTGGACGATTTAGTTTTGAAATTAAAACCTTTTTTCCTTCATCAGGTAGGATAAATCCTTTAATCGTCCCTGTTTCTAGCGCCAAATTGTTTAGGCCAAAAAATCTTTTCGACTAAACAACCAATCAAATTCTCACATATCAATTAAAAGTTGAAATTGAGTAACAGCCAAACATCTTTGTATTGATTTTATAAAATCATTTCTGTACGATGCATATGATCACCCAAATTTAACATTTTTGATCTATGATCTTCACATAT
>JAJJMC010021517.1:0-15028 GCA_023531435.1 Papaver californicum | reverse complement strand
AACTAGAGGCTTCTTGATCCCAACGAAGACTTTAAATGAAAGATAATACAAAATGTTTCACTAAGTTAGATTACTCCTATCAATTTAAAGTTATCTTTCTCACACGACAAAGGTGTGTATGTGATGAATTTGTAAGAATACGAGACAAAAGTTTTTTATGCGTGGAATATCTTTATATCCACATGTATGCATTTTTATAATCCATAGATTTTTTTTATATGGAATCATTTCAAACGTCGAAGCATCCTCCAGTGTTGATTCACGGGACATCACTATAATCAGAAACAATCTCATGAGAAGGATCTGTATTGATGATAAATGGACCAGGTTGTGCCTTAGTCACTATTTTCTTTCTTGGGTGAGTACCAATTGAACCAGGTGTCTTCCTCTTTTCCTTTGAGGGGCCATGGCTTCAGCTACACTTCAACTAAGTGTAGGCTCGACACCTTGATATAAGGTGATCTGTCCCGTATTTGGAATTTATAACATTGCAGGCATATTTGCAGTTGGTATGGTGATCTCGTCAATTTAGCGTTATCAATAAATGCATCAGACATTGATATCAATGCATCAGACATTGATATCAATTTAGCGATATCAATAAATCGCAGTTGGATAACCATTACCTAGAAGTATCCCTTGGTGAGAGACAGAGTCTCTACCGAACGGTATAAACCCTACCGCCAGCGACAGAGCCTTGGTCGATGGCGGGCGAGTCTCTATCGCTCGATATAAACTCTGTCTCGAAGGCCATTTCCCATAGTACCGATGCAAGTTTGCCAGACCACCTAACATAGCAAGTTGAAAAATATGTTATAGTGCGAGTCCGTTATTGATCAAACACACATAACGAAGTTTATTAACATTGAATGATCAACATTTTTGTACCACAGATCCATAATTAATAAGATCTGTGAAAGTCAAATATTCAAACAAACTTGAATGGCCTTATATCAGAAGAGAATGACCACGTAGTAAACAAGTTTGGTCTATCGAAGATAACTACACCGTTAGTTCATAATGAATAATCAATGGAAACTAAATAACAATCTAGTCATCCACCGACAGTAAAACTAGAGGCTTCTTGATCCCAACGAAGACTTTAAATGAAAGATAATGCAAAAAATTTCACCAAGTTAGATTACTCCTATCAATTTAAAGTTATCTTTCTCACACGATAAAGGTGTGTATGTGATGAATTTGTAAGAATACGAGACAAAAGTTTTTATGCGTGGAAGATCTTTCTATCCACATGTATACATTTTTATAATCCATAGATTTTTTTTATATGGAATCATTTCAAACGTCGGAGCATCCTCCAGTGTTGATTCACGGGACATCACTATAATCAGAAACAATCTCATGAGAAGGATCTGTATTGATGATAAATGGATCAGGTTGTGCCTTAGTCACTCTTTTCTTTCTTTGGTGAGTACCAATTGAACCAGGTGTTCTTCCTATTTTCCTTTGAGGGGCCATGGCCTCAGCTACACTTCAACTAAGTGTAGGCTCGACACCTTGATCTAAGGTGATCTGTCCCGTATTTGGAATTTCTAACATTGCAGGAATATTTGCAGTTGGTATGGTGATCTCGTCAATTTAGCAATATCAATAAATGCATCAGACATTGAGTCCACTCTATTTTGAAGATCGATAATTCTTTTCACTTCCCTTTCATATTCTGGAGTGTGGGGATCAAGGTGAGACAACGTGAGAACACACCAGAGCAATTCCTGTCGTTCACTTAGAAAATCCTTTTTCATATCTCCCCCTAATGATAGGAAGGTTGTCTCATCAAAGTGACACAAATCTAGCGTTAAAGAGATCGCATATCAAAGATTATAAATAGCGTATGAATGCCAGAGATTCATATCCAACATAAATACCTAATCGTCTTTGTGGACCCATTTTAGTATGTTGTGGGGGTGTACGATGGACACATAATTTATACAATTTTATCACCTTATTTATATTTTCTAATCATCGTAGTTGTACTAAATCTACAATTTATTACTTTAATATGTGGTATGCATAAAATCAAAACCTATGAAAACATGAAAAATTTGACGTCTGTAACCATTAAGAAAGCTAGAGAAGCTTGTGCACATAATGGGGCAGATGAATCAAGTTTTCTATGTTAATTTAGTAGAGAAGAACGAATGCGATATTAGGTTGGACGACTGGCTAAGACGTCTGGTTGGTTTGGTTGGCGCCGTAACTATAATGTCAAAGAAAGTAAATAAAAGAGGAAAGGTACATATAGCGATTGAGACGAAGTACTAGAATAATGGTAGTAGAGCACGTGGTGCGGGTTTCTTTTTAGTTTCTCTAGAAATAGAGTTGGCTGGTCATACGTGGAAAGTATGATATATAAAAGCAAAGAAGTTGTTAGTTAAGAGCTTCTCCAATGGAATATGTGTGAAGAAAAAAGTCTTAATGCACATAAGATATACATCAATTTTCTCAAAAATGTTTCTCCAACCGTAACCTATAACTAATGTCAAGATGACATGGGATAGTTCTAGGAAAACTAGAGGTTCACATAAAGGATGTCTTCCCATCCTAACTACCATTTTATTAATAAAATACCTAAAAATGAAAATAGATAATATATCTTTCAATAAATGAATGTCATATATATATATAAAAGTTATAAAAATTTGATGAGTTGGAGATTAAAATGTTAAAGTCTTTGTGTTTAGGAATTTATTCCCTAATATAGTAAATAAATATTAAGAGGATGTCTTTAAGATGGTTCCATATAAGAAACAACTACATTAACCAGTGGCGGAACTAGAATTCCAATAAAGGGTGGGCTTGGCAAAATTCTACCTAGGCTTAAGCCTAATTTTTAGGCTTATTATTTTTTTAAAAATAAATTAGGCTTATAAAAAAAGTGTTTTGGGGCTTTTGGGAGGGGCTAGAGCCAGGGTAAGCCAGGCCCTAGTACCTCCCCTGACATTGAACATTTGAAAAGCTCTAAGAAGGGATCATCAATAATTAAATCATCTCTATCCAATTCTAGATGACTTCTCTTAAATATAGCCCACGTTTTAATTAACTGTAATCCATATTTTCATAACCCACAATTTTTTTCAATCTATTAACCATATCCCAAATAATAACCCAAAATATTGTTAATTGAGTTAGCAGTGAGTCATAGCTAGTTAGACAAGTTGAGTTGAGATATCATATAACCGATCCAAATATGTTAACCGAATTGATTTTAAAATTATAACCCGTTTTAATTAAAAACCGTATACTTTTCCCTCTTCACTTTTATGTGGCACGAGGACCAAGAATTGCGTCTCCCTTTTAGAAGGCTTTGACGAAGGGAACCAGCCTTTCTTCTTCTTCTGTATCCATCGTAGCACTTCAGTACTTTACGACACAAAAAGAATGAAATGCGAGTCCGATCGCTCTTTCACCAAGCCGATTCCATCAATTGACGAGGCGCTGTCACTTCGCTAGGAACTTCACTAAAGGATAAATCTAAGAATTTTAGTCTCTCGCTTCAAGGAGGGCCTCCCACTTCAGCTTTTTATCTAAGAGCTACGATTCCTACTCTGACAAGCTTGCAGTCCCAACTGGGTTAGACTTTTCCAGTACGTCAACAAAAAAAGATATGATTGATATACCAGCTTATCTACGGCTTTGGTTCTTAAAGGTTCTATTGGAAAATGGGTGCATAAACCCTAAATTTTATTTTTTCAAATTTTTTAAATTGTCAGTATTGCGACAGTAATAATAGGATGACAAATTATAACGTAAAATATTTTTTCCCATGAAAAGAGGATGTTTAGAAGTTGATGAAGTCATCATGGGATTAACTTAACAAATAAAAGATACATCTACGGACTATCTCTATCTACTACTAGATATCACTTGAGTTTGTTCGTAAATAAAAAAAGAAAAAAATCCTTCAAAATGGGAAAAAATTTCCAAACATATCATAAATTTTAATAAAAGTTATCATTTGCTTAACAATTGCAAGTAATGCAGGTGTTGTGCTTAGTATTTCCCATGTAACACAAACTAGGAGGTTGAAAATTTGGCAAGCTTCTGATAACAATGTGCAAAAATGGGTTTGATCATCTGACGATCTACCAGTTACACCAGTTGACCGAGAACATGACCGACAAATTTGATCTATGAAGTTAGAATTTGATCAATGGGTCACTGAGTCACCGATTTACCAACTTATTGTCTCACTTACTTTGTGAATTACTAACCTAATTTTTGGGTTGCGAATAATAATATAAAAAGGTCAAACTAAATAGTATAGTAAAACTGTATAGAAAATTTAATGGTTGGTCCAGAAACTCGCATATCAGTTACTCTATAGTCCAGCGAGATAAATTAGTTATCCTATAGTCCAAAAATCTTTTGAAAAGTTTAAATTATTTTTTTTCCCATCATTATTCACGTATGAACTAACAAATTACCGAAAATAGAAACCCCTAAAATGGAAACAAACGAAATTGAAACCCCTGAAATACAGAGAAATTGAAATCCAAAGAACAATCTGAAAAATGAAAATCTAGGGCATAAAAAAGGAATCGAAAATCAAAATTATAGAAATCATATTAATCAACGATCATCAACAAAAATAGATCAAAAACCGTGTTATAGATCCATTGAAGAAGAAAAAGATCATGCGTATTAAAGGAAAAGTGTATGATCCCACAATACATATTGATATGTACCGAAGGAAAATATATACAGAAGGAAAACGCATATGATCCCACGGTACATATTTTCTTTCCGTATATATTGATAGAAAATATATACTGATAGATAAAAAAAGTTTACGATCCCACGGTACATACTGGTATGTACTCAAGGAAATTAAGTATTGAAGGAAAAAAATGTATGATCCCATATTACATAATGATCCAACAGTATATATTGATATGTATTGAGAAAAATATGTACCGAAGGAAATAGAGTAGATGGTCCAATAGTACATATTGATCCAACTGTACATATTGATATGTAGTATGTCCTGAAGAAAAAAGTGCATGATCCCACGTTACATATTTATATGTACTGTAGGATCATATAAAATCTACAAAAAAAAAAGAATATGACGATTTAATTAACCAACTATCTTATTTCTTCAGTACAAATAAAAAAACATCAGTCGACTAACCTATATTATTTGAAGAGATAAACCCTCGTTTTTGAACATTGAGCATCAGATCTAAATGAAATAAGAATATTAAAATATCTAAATAAAAACTCAAAATTGATGAATTTATATCTTCTTCTTCTTCTTCTTTACAGATCCATTTTTAAAAAAAGTCTTCTTCTTCTCCTTCTTCACCATCAGTTGATTTCATTCTTCTTTTAGCTATATAAACAAAGCATATATCTAAATATAATTAAGGATCAACGAATAATCACACAACACTTTCGATTGTTCTCCTTCTACTACTCTCTTTCTCTGTCTCAATTGCTAAATTAGGATTCATATTTTTCTTTTTCACTCTCTTTTTTCCTTTGTTTTTGCAAGTATTAGATAGAAGGATAATTTAGGCAATTAGAATAATATGATTTATAAATCTTGCACATGTAGGATCTGGGATTCAATTTTTTGGTACAAAAACTTAAAAAAGGACCACCGGTTAATTCCATTATATGAATGGACTAGACATTAATCGGATCTTGTAGAATGGATTAACCAATAATTTCTAAAAACTATATTGACCAAAATTAAATGAGCTATGGTTAATAAAATAATAAGTTATAATTAAGAGAAGCCTTTTACATACCCAAATAATTAAAATCCCCTAGGACTCCACTCCTTTCTAAAAAAACAAATTGATTTTATGAAACCCCAACCTGATATGCACGTATAACTATCATATTTCCGATTAAGAATTAGAATTTTATTTCAGGGTTCTTCGAATTGTACACGTATAACACTTACTGCAAGCGATTATACAAGTTTTCGAAGAATCACAAAAACAACTACTAACTATCCAATGTATTCACCAAAACCTGGATCTTATTCGCAGCGAAGAAAAAAAAAATATTTAGAGAGAAAGAAAAACAACGGGAAGAGAGAGAATGATTTTTGGATTTTAGTGATAGTAAACCGTAAAGTAAACATAAGGTACAGTGGCTGAATTAATAACCCGTATTTAACTCAAACAGAAGGTATAGTCAATAGTAGCTGAGTTAGTAAACCTTATTTAACTAGATTTTATAACACGGTCCTAAAATCCAAACTCTAAACCTAAATTTTCAAGAATCCAAATACACCACTGATCATAAAGCTGAGACCCTAAATCAAAATAATATAACTTGGTTCCCATCAATTCAAAATATGGCAGATTTTGGTACTTCGTGTTGTTGTCTTTTCTTGATAAACAAAGATGTGTTTTGTTTAGGACTCCGGGCACTAATTGTAAATGTCATTCGTTTACAGTAAAAGCAAAAAAAATAAGGTAAAAAGAACTTTACCTTACTTTTGGGACTGATAAGTTCATAAACAACAGCATTTATTTTGATCGTTTCTTTTCATCTACAGTAGATCATTAAATACTCGCTCGCTGTATGTTTAATTTGCAATGTTCGTAGTAATTGTTATTCAGTGAAGTTATAATTACTGCAAAAAATTCACATATTAATCACAAACCTTATCAATGGTAACATTTCTATTCCAATGATCATCACTGCAAGTCTGCAATACAACAATGGAGCCTCCAAGATCCATCCATAAATTAAATTCAAATGACTAATACAGAAATTTGGTCAAGTATAAATTAAAAGTTAAGTAATCTTTAAGCAGCTTTTGCTGCATGACCAATAATACAATCAGAAATAAAATCATTCAGATCTTCAACTAGATCTTCTTTTCTGCTTTCATTTATCATCTCCACACTAATTCCACTCCTACTCACGCTTAGATCTGCACCAAAATTATTTTCTCTCTCTAGTGATGATCTTTGCCTCCTGATCTTCTTCTTTAATGCTTTTCTTCTTCGTTCATGATCTGCTATCCTGCACATATACATACCACCAAAAAGTTATAAAATGAGAGAGAGAGAGTGAATCAAAATCTGGAATATGAACAGAAATTAAGATCATTACTCTTCAGAGAGCGCAAGGGGATGTTTGATCCCTGGTGTGCACAGTGGAAGACCGTAGCTGCAATGAATGCTTAAAATGGATTGCATGTTTCTTCTTCTTCTTCAACTTCTTCTTCTTTCAACTTTGGAGAAGTGATGTTTTGAAGTGAAGAATAGAGATATGAGGATTGGGGACAAGAAAAGTGGGTTTGAATACTTTTTTTGTGATTTCTATTCTTCTTTTTGTTTTCTTGGGATGGAACTTCGACTGTGAAATGGGTATGGCGGGCACTTGTTAATAGTTAGATCTCATTTTAGGAAATAATTTTAAAATAAAAAGGGGTACTTATTTTATTTTTAGGGAACTGAGACTGAAATAGTGTAGGAAATTACAGTAACTTTTGGTGTAGCCCAACGAGGGGACCCTATGCCCACCACCACCCACATTATAGATTCTACTAGTCTTGAGGACCAAACCTACGGAGTTTCAACTCTCAAGGGGCTGTTAACCTTGTTTAAGTCCATCTCTTTTGACTAGTAGGAAACTAAGAACAGGAATACAGGATCATCCTTTCATTTTCTGACATTTTGGTGATGGTTTTCTGTTCAACTTAAGTTGGTTGACTTGGCGTTCCTGTGCAGTTTACATGCACTGATGCACATATTGTTCAAATTTATGGCTTAGTGGAATATGGGGTAGTCCTACTAACCTGCTAGTTATAGATTTATTAATTTTTTTTGGGTTGACAAGTGCAGTAAACATTCACGACTGGACGTCACCAATGAACAGGTGAAAAGGGTGATCAACAATTGAGGTACATAAATTATAACACCCGCCAAAAATAAAACTATCATTAGGAATTTACCATTGCCCATCCTGGAGTTGGAGCGAATTAATGACTTTCAAGATGCCTCAAACTTCAAAGTCCGCTTCACTTTCCACCTCCTAGGATTGGAGCGAATTGGACCTCAAATTTGTTTTATTTCCAGCTGACTATTCCAACATCGCACCTAACAAGTATAGTACTACATAGTACTACTATATATCTTGTAAAACTACAAACCAAGACTAATAATGACACTAAAAAATACCTAGCGTTTTTTAGGACAATTTTTAAAAAAAGTAGGATGATTTATTTATACTCATCTAAGGATATCCACAATAGGACGATCAAACCCATCGATCAAAGATCAAAAAATTTGATTTTTGGTCGGGTGTAAGAACAACGGGAGATGATCAGGCGAGTTTCTAGCACGGCGTTTGGTGGCAAGCGAGGTACTAGTATCTCGCTTGAAAAAACGGACGAGACAATAACCCATCGCCTGGTACAAGCGAAATTGAAGCCTCTCGCCCAAAAAAAAAAAACACAGGCGAGATCCCAGAACCCCGCCCAATACCCAAGCGGAATTCCATTCTTTTGCCTGTTGAAGCGACGTCCCAAACACTCGCTTACCACCCGCGCGAAGAAACCGTGTTATGAAATGATCCGGGCAAGAGAGTAGAGGGTCGTCCCTCGAACGTGCGAGTGATTTGTGTGGGATAATAGCGGGCGAGTGGGTAGAAGGTCATCCGGGTCCAGGAGGCGAGAATTCAACCTCTCGCCTGTCAAATTCAGCCGTTTATAACCCTAAAAATCCACATTTCTGTTCTTCATCTTCTTCGCCTCCTGTAGCCTTCTTCTCGCCCAGCCGCAACCCCACCACAACCCCATTTTTCTCAACAATTCCTTCCGTTGACGAGAACCCATAACCTCTTTTCCATTTCCATTCTAAATCTTAAACAAAACCCAAGCGAAATCAAGGTATATCTTCTACCCTAAAAAAATTAAATTTAATTGTTTTAATTTCATATATAATTTAGATGATTTTTTGGTTAAATTAGTTGTAGATGTTGTTTAATTACTATATTATAAACCCATAGTTGAAATATGAATTTGTGTTATAATTATAAAATTGGGAATTTATTTAGGGTTTATGTACATGTTATGAATTAGGTTTTAAAATTTGTTGTTATTTGTTAAATTGAACATATAATACGAAATTGTTGTAGCTTAATTTTAGTGGTTTTATGTTTAATTTTTGGTTGAATGTAGTATGTTGTGTAGAAATCAAAGGAATTAATTTTGATTTAATTTAAAAACAAATGTGTATGGAAATATTTGCAATTGTGTAATTTGAATTAGATTGTTTATAATGGGTGTAATTGTTGTATTTTGATAATGATGTATGTATTTTTTGAATGTTTGATGTATAATTCTTTGTACAAATGTGTATGGAAATTTTGCTTTTCCTACATGTTTAGGTGGTGTTTAATTAATTTTGAATGTTTATGCATTGTGGTGATAGATTGAGTATATTGACAATGTTCTATTATTTGTTTCGGCAGATGTCTAGCAATGTTGTTTCGAGATGGGTTGGCAGAAAGAAAACCAGCAAAAAAGCTAAAATCACAGAGGATTCTGAAGCACAGTCCATGGTCCCCGAGTCGGTAGATGTTCCAGGGTTGGAACATTACACCGTTGTCGAAGATACGGAGGAACATGTTTCTACAAATATTACATATTCCTCTGACGCCAACTTCAGGTTTGACCATCGTGGTTCTCTTAAATCAGTTCTACAAGAGAATTACTCAGGAGTCTAATAGGGTCCAATATATAGTAGAAAGGGGAGGTTGGGGCAGATTACTATCCCTACCTGTAGTAGATTCATCCCACGCTCTAACTGATTTTATTATCGAGCGGTTTTGGGATACTACCAACAAATTTCATTTTTCTTTTTGGGAGCTTGGGTTCACTCCCCTCGATTGGATTATGTTGACCGTGCTTAGTATCAGTGTCGGGAGATCAGTTCCTTATGAGCCAAAAAAGTTTAAATTTGAATATGTCCGTGCAAATATCTTTCCTGAACTGAAAGATAATGCGGTATGCAAAAGAGAAGGTGTTCCACAACAGTGGGTTTCAGATGCAATAACTCTCAAGTTTTTGACCATTTATTTTGATATCGCTACATTGAACGCGGCGAACGATGATAGTGTCCTTGTTGATAGAGTTGCGAGGGCGTTCTATATTTATTTTCTAGGGAATTTCTTTTTCCGAAATGCAAAAAAATACATTGATGCAGGATGGTTGGATGCTTTTGAAAATCTAAATGAAGTTGATCAGTACGACTGGGGTGGTCCTGCATTCTCAAAATTGTATTCGGGTCTATTCGGGTCTCGCCACGGCTTTTAGGGGACAGAAATCAGTATCCGGGTCATTCCAAATTTTGGAGGTAATTTATTTAACGTTAAATGAAATAAATTTTCTTACAATTTAATTGCTATGTTGTTAAATCATTTTGAATGTATTTATCTTGTAGTTTCGGGGATACGAATATCTTGGGATATTTGGTCCAAACAAGACTACGGCTGAAAGTGAACATGAATGGCTAAGATATCGTAGGTGGTTCGCCCCCCGGAAGAAGGGTGTTGATATCGTGAAGTCAAGGACTGAACTTAATCAGTTATCTGCAGAGTCCGTGACTTGGCAACCATGGCTTACTGCAGTTAACTACATACCGGAAGAAATTGGTTGCAAGGCAATAAAACTTTCTGGACAACGGGTTATATTCTCCTGGCTCGGCATTGTAAGTTATCTAGTTCTTTTCTCTTACAATCTTACATTTTCCAACTCGTACTGTTGTGACATGGTTGGTATTTATTTATTGTCATTTTATTGGATAAAGCACAATATATATCTCGGAGACCGTTGTTGGAGGCAGAACAACCCAACTTGGGGTATTCCTGCAAACCCCCCTAATTGCATTTCCAACTTCGGTGACGATGAGATTGAGGACATGACATCCAGAGCTCCCGGCAATTGTAGTGAACACGTACGTGTTGTGGAATACGAGGTTTATTATGAATATTGGTGACATGTCACCAACCTCTACAAATATGTGACGGCACTTGATTGGGAGGTTGAAACGTATGGATATGCGGGTGACCGTATCAAACACAACATCCCACGGCGCCGTGATCATGTACTCATTCCTCCTCCCCAACAACTACATATGTAAGTATTGAACAAAGTCGTGAAAAAATTGATTACGGTTTATGAAATGTTGTGTTTCTAATGTTTATTCTAATTTTTTTCCATCCCAGGTGGCGTCTTATGATTTAGTGCAAGACTTTGCTGATTTTACGCAAGAGTTGCGGGATTTTACCTTATCTGAAACTAAGGATAGGATGGACTACATGATAGCTAAGGAAGTTGAGTTCAACACATTTCGAACTCAGACAGCCGCTGAAATGAGCCTCCTACAAGATCAGGTTTCGTTGTTGACCAGACATCTAAGCCAATCCCGTCAAGAACAACCCTTAGGTTTTGCCTCATATGCCATAACACCACCTCCCGGTTCTTCATCAACAGTTCGCCCTACGCAGAACGTCAGACCATCTTTCCCGCCATTTATTCCACCAAGATCGAACTCCGGTTAAATAAAACATTTTTAAAATTTGGACTGTATTTAAAAAGAACTTCTTTGGTTATTTTTATTGTTGATTTAGTGTTAAATTAAATGTTATTTTTTTTACTAAGCCGTTTATGTAATATGATATTTTTACAGCACATTACTTAAGTTATATGACCGTTTTATGACCGTTTTATTACCGTTATATTACCGTTTTTTTCCTTGCATAACGGCTATATTTTGTATTTGAGACCACTATAAATAAAATTCTATAGCTACCTTCCTCATTTCATCATTCCCACATTTTAGTTTTCAATGTCTGGGTACGAAAATTATACCCTTAATGTACGTAATTTTACTTTAGATGAAGATTTATCCATATGTCGAAACATAGTATTACATTATCCAGCAAGGGGTCAGGAACGTGATATCAATGGTTGTATGACCATGCAATGGTTGGAACACACACATGCAAACTTTTATGATGAAACCGGTAATCCCAACAACCGAAACAGAGCAGGCCTTTTTTGTCGATATGTGGAAATTACTTAGGAAGTATTAGAATTTTCTCTTTAACTGCTCGGGTCAATGAATTTCGTCTTAGGAATGAAACTGATGATGAAGTTGTTGCCCAATCACTGGAGGAATGGACAAGATGGAAATGAAGTTATTTCCGGTACAAACCTCATTTTGAGATCTTAAGGGTAATGGATGAATTCAATCCTTTTGTGTTGATCTTTCTACCTACTAGGCCAGAACGTCGTCAACTTCGTCCGACAAGCCAAGCCTTACGGTTTCACTTATAGGTTTATTTCTTACTTGATTTTTCGGTATCGGTAGTTTATTTTTCTTTCCCTTTCATGTATGTCTTTTTTGATTTAATAAAAGTATTGTACTAGCATAAGGTTTTCTTCCATTGACGACGATTCAGGCGCTATTATTAGGTCACTAGCATAAATAAAAATTCAAACTCCAAAGAAGAGATAGATTAAACTTTAACTTCAATTGATAAATAGGAGTTAATTCCGATTACATTTTGGACTTCATGAACTCGTAGCTTGCTACAAATATGAATTCTTCCCCCATTTCCTGAAAGTAGTGCATTTTAGCGATTTCCTCCTACACAAGCGGACGAAACAGTTAAATAATTTGTTATTTGACATTGTTGTTATTGATAGAGGAGATAACTTTTCTAATGGTATGCATACTTACAAATTGTTGGATCGATAATCCTTAAAGGGTGTGGTTAAAGATCCGTTGTTGTATAGATATATAATCAGCTATTCCCTTTCGAATAACTTGGTATCTATCATAAATTTGTACAACAGATCTTTGGGTTGAATTTCCATATTCCTCACCAAAATATGTGTGGATCCTCCCCCATAAGGTTTCTGGATCAACAATTCCGACTATAACATCTTGACGTAAGGTTTCGTAATACCAGGATTTTGTTATAGCCAAGTCTTCAGCTGAATGAAATGTTGACATGGGTGGAGGTAAGTTTTAAAGTGAACAAAAAAAGAAAGATGATTAAATAGAGAAAAATAATCTATTTCATTTCATTTCCTTGTCAAGTTACATAAAATATCACTGAAAATCATCTCATTGCCTTGTCAAGTTACATAAAATATCTCTGACAAATCTGAAAAATAATCTTTGCATTGAAATGTGGTCGTTGTCAGGTCAATTCATCACATTGGGTTGTCGACTTACAGAAAATATCTCTGACAAAGTTGAAAGATAATCTTTGCATTGAAATGTGGTCGGTGTCATGTCAATTCATCTCATAGCCTTGTCAAGTTACATAAAATATCTCTGAAAAATCTGAAAAATAATCTTTGCATTGAAATGTGGTCGGTGTATTGTCAACTCATCTCATTTCCTTGTCAAGTTACATAAAATATCTCTGAAAATATGAAAAATAATCTTTGCATTGAAATGTGGTCGGTGTCAAGTCAATTCATCTCATAGCCTTGTCAATATCAATATTCAAAATTCAGTTTTACTCTTCTATTATAAATAACCACACTGGCTTCTCCATCAATACAAACCGAGTTTATCATTAGCTCTTGCTCAAAAAATTGCAACACAGAAAAAAATGGCAAACTATCTAAATCATATAGAAAACTATGGTTCCTCTTCTAGTTTTCCTCAATATGTTTCTTATACTTCTTCTTCTTCTGGTTCATTAATCGATGATAATAACAGTAGTTACTACTCATCAGATGAAAGTTCACTTGAAGCGAACAGTAATAACCTAACAGTTACTGCTGGTTTAATGTTGTCAAATATGAACGCTCCACATACACTTACAAAAATACCAAGACAACGTGATGTAGGTGCCAAAGGTCTATGGAGAGACTATTTCTGCAACAACCCGACGTTTCCGCCGAATGTATTTCGTAGAAGATTCAGAATGTATCGAGAGTTATTCAACCGTATATTGGGTGATGTTGTTGCGGTAAATAGTTATTTTGTGCAAAAAAAAGATGCATGTGGTGTTCTAGGCTTAACCCCCCACACAAAAATTACTGCAACAATTAGAATGTTAGCTTACGGTTGTGCGGCGGATGCAATCGATGAGTATTTACGTATTGGGGAAACTATAGTTTTGGAAGCAACCCGCATATTTTGCAGGGTGATAGTCCAACAATACGAAAAAAGAATATTTACGGACACCAACTCAGCGTGATGTTGAACTCCTCCTTGATGAAAACCAAAAAAAGGGATTTCCAGGGATGCTTGGTAGTGTGGATTGCATGCATTGGAAATGGGACAAATGCCCTTCCACTGAATCCGGGGCTTATACCGCTTACAAGGGTAGCGAAAGTATTATTTTGGAGGCAGTGGTGTCGCATGATCTTTGGTTTTGGCATGCATTTTTTGGTATGCCGGGTTCAAACAATGATATCAATGTGATGAACCGGTCGTATATTTTAAAAAAGCTTATCAATGGTAAAGCACCGGCAGTTAACTTTGAGGTCAATGGAAATCAATATAATATGGGGTACTATCTTGGGGATGGAATATACCCAGAGACAACAACTATTGTGACTACCATAAAACATCCTGATTCCAAAAAGAAACAGAAATTTCAGCTATGCAGGAAGGTTGTCGAAAGGATGTTGAACGGGGGTTCGGGGTACTACAAAGTCAATTTGCAATTATCAAACAACCCGCAAGAATGTGGAATCCTGACGTGTTAGCCTATATAATGAAAACTGTCATTATTCTACATCATATGATAGTGGAGGATGAACGTATTTCCAGTGACTGGCCGCATGACTATGAACAACGAAGCCATGGTGCTCCATGTGTCATTTCAAGGGAAAACACTGCTCAACTTTCAAGAACGGTGAAGGACCAACGCAGACGTGCAATATTCGATAAACAAACTGGGGTTCGTTTGAAATGACTTGATCGAACACATATGGTCATCTGTTGGGGATGAGTGAATTTTTTTATGGGCTTTTTGGCTGAATGTGTTGTAAGGACTACACTTA
>JAJJMC010021505.1:0-11155 GCA_023531435.1 Papaver californicum | reverse complement strand
GTTGGCCCGATCCAGTTCATCCCGATCCAAGGGTGCCCCAATCCAAAATGTGGGTGCCTTGATCCATTTTCCCGGGTGCCTTGAACACTTTTTGAGCCAATTTTTCCACAAATCTTTATTCTTCTAATGTACCTACAAAAGCATAACACGTGATAGACACAAAATCGAATACTAACTCACTAGAAATTAAGGTGCAATTTAGACACTAAAATGTGTCTATCAGTTGGTTAATTGGTCACATTTTATTCATGAAATTGGTTGGATTGGTATTATTCTGGATATGGAAAAATCATTCCATTAGATCGAATAAGTACCTTGTGTCAGAATTGAGAAATTATATGGCTCGAGTCTTCAGTATTCTCTTATTTATCACCACTAACATAAATTATAAAACAGACCTCCCATAGTACAACCCACTCTTCCGAAAAAATAACTAGGAACTCAAACTAACAACATCGTGTGTTTGAGAATGCTTTATGATAGATTATATGAATAACAACTGTTTTGGATCAGAACTGTCACTATAAATGGAAGTGGGTGGTAATTAAAAGAACAGTAATCTATAGCTAAACACTTTTATAACAGTTCCTACATGAAACAGTTGCAATAGCTTAAGAATAATAACAGTTTATAACTGTTATTATACATCAATGTACACTAACATTTTTCTATAAAAACTGTCATCGTATAGTTATTCAGTAACAGTTAATAAACTATCACGATTTTTCACCATTATTAGTGTGAGTTTTGGTAAGAAACTGTCGCTTATATCTCGTAGCTTATTCTTTTATGACATTTAATTCGTGAATTATCATGATTTAGGATTTTGAACTGTCATCAAAGCCCAAATTTGTACTAGTGGTTGTAGTATTGCATAAAAAACTAGTGCTAAAAGACTGTAGAGTTCGGGATTGCTTGCCTGGTCACTTATTGTATTATAGCAACAAAACATAATATTATTTTAAGTAAACCATATATATAGTCTAGTTTTGAGTGTTCTGCTCACCTCTTTGGTGTTGCTGTGTGTATCTTTTTTGTTACTTTTTTGGTTCAATGAAAGGTCTCTTCAATTTACAAAAATGTAAAAAGGGAAAAAGATAGTGAGTATTGCTCGACATATTTACTGCATATTAAATTCCATAAAAAAGCTTCCACGGTATAGACTAAGAAACAAAAATTATTTTTTGTCTACTAAGTCCCATAATTTGTAGTGGGTCCAATGTGATTGATAACAGAGCCGGTAAAAATCCAGAACAAACACAGATTCATTGCCACTCCAACTTGGGAGGTGTTAATACGAAACAGTATTTTTAATTTGGTATAAATCAATAAAGGATGTAAAACTTGAATATAACAATACAGGCAACGAGCTACAACTCCTCTTGTTTCAGAGTTTACATACTGCAAGTTCCACTATGAGTATATTATTTTATATACTGTGGCTTCTCCCGAGTACATCATTTATATACTGTGGTTTTTTCATAGTACATCATTTGTATAATGTGAGTTCAACTCATATGTACCAATAATTTTTTTCTATTAGTTATTTTTGATAAAAAAAGTATGTACTTACAAACAAAGTGGAAAACTCAGAAATCCTACTATAAGTATGATACAAAGCAAAAGACTAAGGTGGCAGGGCTAAGAAAAGGTTTAAAAAAGCCATCAAATCTACGGGATGAATATATAGATTCGCTTTAAACAAAAGGCTCAGTCGCAGCACTTCACAACAGAACCTAGCAACTCACTCCAGTTTGTAGCAGATCATAGTGAACTTTTGTTGCTATTCCCTAAAATCAGAAAGTGCTAATACAAGTGAGACACTCAGATCATAGTCTGAAACTCACAAAATCAAATATAAAACACACATTCAATATAGATGTTAAATTATGTTTTCAAATTCGCAGCAACATATGCAATTTGAGTTCAAATTCAACGTAAAGGTTAATTTGCAACCCAACTTGATCTCCCAACCCAACTTGATTTTTCTGGAATCATACTCGAAGATGCTATTAATAAGATTTGTGATTGTTATAAGAAAATTGAGAATGAGAAAGAACAAAGAGGTCTTCAAGTTTTAGATGTTAACCAAGTCAAATCTGCAGCTGTTAGAAAAAGAAGAATTCAAGGCAAGAAAATCGAAGGAAAAGAATTTGAAAGTAAATCGTACGACTGTTCACAAAAACACCTGATTGACACCCTGCAAAATGCATAACCAAAGCGCAAACTTCAATTGTACTTTCACTTTATTAGGGACATCATAATAAGCTAAATTTGTAAGTCCTGCATGCTCAAAAGCTATAATTCCTGAACTTTGTGGCTGCTCAGAAGGTATAATTCCTGACTTCGTGACTGCTCAAAAGGTATGATTCCTGAACTTCGTGGCTGTTCAAAAAGTATGATTCCTGAACTTCCTGAACTAGAACTAAAACACTCATCTCTATGCCTTACATGTAACTCAAGAGATGGAAGCTTATTAAACAAAGTAAATAGAGCAACCGATTGAAGATCAAATCACAATGATAACCTTTTGCTGATCACCAACTATGTGAAAAATTTCTGTAGAAAGAAGAGAGAATTGACACCAACTTGAACATATACTACCCTTCAAATCAAAAACAGATGTTTGTAGACCAATAAGAAACGATAATTTATCCTCTTTGTGAGATATACCGCGAGAACAGATTCCATAATCTACAGGACAAAGTACGAAACCAAAAAGGTTTCACTGGATGTGAATATCAACGACAAAATTTGAATAAGAACATCAACAACATAACAATTTTTATTCCAATAGATTAGAATAAGAACATCAACAACATAACCAAAAATATCGTAAAAATAAATTAATTTGAGTTTGATAATCAAAATCAACTAGAAAATTCAAATAAAAAACAAAAACAAAAGAAAAACGATTATCTGAAAAGTTGAATTTCAGTCTCCGATGAATGATTCGACTAATACAATAGCTTAATCCGAATGAGAAGATGATCAAGTTGGAAGGATAAACTATAACTTCAGTTAGATTTGAACCTAAAAATTACCTTCTGAGTTGGATTCTTCAATTCAATATCTAATTTCAAATTGAAAAGTTAAATTTGAGTCACTGGTGAATGATTTGAAGAACAAAGTAAAACTGTAAATTCATTTCTCTTCTTCAATTAAATTAAAACGAATATCAAATTTGCTCTTTTCTTATTCAATCAGTTTGAACCTAATTGCAAATATTGATTAAATTGACGTGAATATTTGAATGTTTGAATTGAAACCCTAGAAACAAAGAAAAAACGAAGATCTGAATATGATTTCTCAGAATTTTTTTTTGATTTTCTATGAATAAACTTTTTCGAGAAGATATATTTTTCTCTCTCTTAATATTTTCTTCCGTCAAAACTTTTATTTAAAAAGTTTAAGAATATATAAGGAAAGTCAGGACTCACATTTTAAATAGTAATAAAAATTAAATTTAAATATTAACATTTAAATGGATTTTTATCTTATTTTTATTTTAAATAATTTTTATTTATAAATAATAGTACGAGAGACTTTATTTGACCTGTAGTTATGTTTGGTGAACGCCAAAACAAAGCCGTTTTTTATACGCTAAAGCCCAAAAATAATATCGTGATTCTGATTGATCCTCTTCCTCTCTGTCTCTACAAATAATCCTTTCGATTTTCTCGATTCAGTTTTGTTTTTTATTTTCAATGGAGTTTTTCTCATCATCACCAGTTTTGATAAACTTGAGGAATAGAGTGAATTCATATTTATCTGAATATGAACCAATACTACTAGTTGTAACTCCACTCTTAGCATTCTTAATTGCTTTTATTCTTCACTCGTTCTTGAATTGTATTCAAGATAAAGGATTTAAATCTGCTGTTTTAGGGTTTTTTATGAACTCTATCAAGTAAGTAATTTTACTAGTAATAATAATATTCTTTAATAATTACTTAAATTTGATTTTTAAGTTTAAAACTTTGATTTGATTATTACAGGTTGATTCCATTTGTTAAAAATTACATCGATGCTGAGAAACAAAAGGTAATTTTTCTTTTAATTTTTTAATTTTTTTTAGTAGTTACTATTAATTATGCTTGTTTCCCATATGATATATTCAATTCATTCTCATGTGTATGTGAATTTGGAACATTGAATACAAGTTCTCGGGTTTTTGTCAGTTATCTCAATTAAGACCTTATTTCCCCCAAAATAGCTATCATGATTCATGGTGAAATTAGAGTGAAATAACTGAGAAGGTTGTACTTACTAGTACTATTTTTGTCTACATATATTTTATTGATTAGTAGTACTAGTACATCTTTTGTGCTAGAGACCCCACTATTATAATATTTGTGCTAGTAATTTTATTTTTTTGGTTAAAAAAGAAGGAAATTTACGAAAATGTTAGGGCGCACGTCACTTGCTAGCGAGTTGTTTGTGGCACACCATAAACCCTTAGATCCTGACATTCATCCCAAAAGGTGCACTATAGTGAGGATTGGCAACTGGTGTGCATATAACACTGACTCGAAAATGTTATGAGATGGTCAAATGTGGTGTTCGATTAGTAATTGTGATTATTTGTATTGTTTTGGTACTGATGTAGGTGGTTGATAAGATGCAATCTGGTGGTAAATCTAAAAGAGATGGTTGGCAAACTGAGTTACCAAAAGTTGGACTAGGAGGACATGTAATAGACAAGTTGAGAGAAGAGAAAGAAAAAGATGTGGTTTGGCAAGGGAAATGCTCCGGTACAGTGTATGTTTACTGTTTTAACATTTAGATTTATGTAGGTATCTTGCACATTGAAGAGTGCAAAATATGCACTCTGTAATTTCTCATATTGCAGCAATTTGTGATTTTTTTTGATGAGTTTTAATTTTTTATTTTCCGTGCAGGTATATTGGTGGAAATGACTCAGAGAGGCATTTTTCTTTGATAAACGAGGCGTATTCAATGTTAGTAGGACATGGTACATTTTGTCAATTGTTTTTTCCCTTGAATTTATTTGCTTATTAGCAATTACTTTCAGCTATAGTTTTAGCAGCTCTGTGCTTGGGGTGGGGATATTAAATGACAAGCTGCGAGGCTTCACTTTCAGCAATCATTTTATCTTGATTTTGTTTGAATTTACGTCAGGTAAATGTAGACAAATTAAGAGAGTGTTTATGCTGATCAGTATATTTCAAGATATGATGCAATAAATGGCCTATACATATTAAGTGAAGCTTAAGGACTTGAGTAACCGGGATTTTATGAAATAGATTATGTCCTCAGTTAGCTAAATCTGGTTTCGCAGCTATTTATAAAAGGTGTCCTCTAATTAGATGCACATGTAAACAGATAGAATTATAGTACCAGGTGCAATTGCCAGAACTTTCATATAAATCTTCTTTATGGAAAAAGTAGAATTTCAGTTTACCACACAACTTCAAGCTGATAAGTTGGTTCATACTATTTGTGTCCGATATTCATACCAATACTCAGGTCATATTTTATTATGTTCATATATTCAGGTTTGCACATACCAATCCGTTGCATCAAGATGTATTTCAAAGTGTAGTACGGTTTGAGGCGGAAGTGGTTGCAATGACAGCTGCACTGCTTGGAAGTAAGGAGAAGGCTTCGGGCGGACAAATCTGTGGAAACATGACATCAGGAGGGACTGAAAGTATACTACTAGCTGTGAAAACGTCACGCGACTACATGAGAACAAAGAAGGGAATAAGGAAACCAGAAATGTGAGTGGCTTCAATCTTTTCTCTTGTGTTATAATAGAACCTGAATATGATATTCTGGAGTTTTCATCTGTAGGATAATTCCTGAATCTGCACACTCAGCATATGACAAGGCTGCACAGTATTTTAATATCAAGTTGTGGCGAGTGCCAGTAAACAAAGAGTTTCAAGCGGATGTCAAAGCGATCCGAAGATTTGTTAATAGGAGTACAATTTTAGTATGTATTCCTTAAAATATAAATTCTTACTTGTTTATGTCTTTCTAGTTGTCTTTCATTCATATGTTGTTTTAGTTCAGCGTTGCTAGCATAATCTGGAGGGCAAATATTATTATATATATTTTCGCCATAAGTGCAATTTGATGATGTGAACTTAATGTATTCTCAGATTGTTGGATCTGCCCCAGGTTTCCCTCACGGAATAATCGATCCCATTGAAGTATGTAAACTAATAGTTTTATTCTATTTTGAGATTTTAAAAGATTTGCGTCATTTCTTGAATGTTTTTATTTATTTCCTTGTTAGATGAATTTCTGCTGCTTATCAGCTCAATTTTGCAGGAACTCGGTGAATTGGCATCCAGTAAGGGAATTTGTTTGCATGTCGATCTTTGTCTTGGTGGCTTCGTTTTGCCTTTTGCTCGTAAACTTGGGTGCGGACATTATTGTTTTTGTTAATAATGTGTTTGATTTGTTTGTTTCACACTTTAATGGTTACTTTAGCTAATCTGCTCTGGTCTAGTTAAAATCCGTAACCATTTCCTTTCCACGTCACAAGAGGATTTTTTTTTTGCTCTAACCGCCATCCTTTAAGCACCTTTGGCACATGCACTATAGGTACCTCTCATTGTTGAAGTCAATGGTTATTCTTTTACAGGTACCCAATTCCCCCCTTTGACTTTACTGTTGAAGGAGTAACATCAATATCAGTTGATGTGCATAAGTATGGGTTAGCTCCTAAGGGAACAAGTACAGTTCTGTACAGGAATCACAAAATACGAAAGGTTTGACTTACAGAGTTTGAGTCCTGTATTAACAATTTTTTTCCTGCCACCTCTCATTGTGGATTAATAATTCTTTTCCTGTCCGTATCTGTAAACTAACTTGCTGATGGATTGGACGCACTTCGTCGGCAGCACCAATTTGTTGCTGGTAAGTATTACCCTTCTCTCCTTTTTTATGTTTTTGCTACTTTGGCTAATCATCATAATCCGTAACTGTCCATGATTCTAAAATGCATCTTACGTCTTATGTCTTTGCACATTCTCCGTGCTTCAACAAAAAGGCTTAAGCTTAAAACTGTATCTTTTATGTAAAACCTCCAGGGCATCATTTGTGTTACAGAAAACTGCACTTACTTTGTCAAACACTTCACTGAAAACTCACCAGTAAATTTAATGATCTATGTCTTACATGATACTGTGGATGTATTCCTGCAGATTTATTTTAAGTTGTTACTTAGTCCACCACTTCTTTGCTGCAGTTACTGAGTGGTCAGGTGGGCTTTATATTTCTCCAACAATAGCCGGAAGCAGGCCTGGGGGTTTGAGTGCCGGGGCTTGGGCAGCAATGATGAGTCTAGGCCTAGAAGGTACTATAAGATAATTCCACCAATATTTTCTGCCAAACATCACAAATAAACCTTCATACATATTTCTAGTGTTAGTGTGGGCAACTATTAAATTAATGCCATTTATTTCAGGTTACTTGCAAAACACTAGAGAGATCATGGAAGTTTCTAAGCAAATACAAAAAGGGTAAGTGATATTTCAATTTGAAAATTCAAATCTACTCTATCTGCATTATTAAGTTAGTTTTGTGCTGTATCCAGGATAAAGGAGATTCGTGAGCTATTTATCATTGGAAGGCCAGACATGACAATTGTTGCATTTGGTTCAAATGATTTAGACATTTTTGAAGTCAATGATATAATGTCTTCCAATGGCTGGCATTTGAATGCACTACAGAGACCGAACAGGTAAGGGTTATCTTTTGAGGAGATATGGTAATAATTGTAGAATCAATAGACCATTTTGACTCTAGAGTTTAGGAGGTGTTTCATTTGAATCCCCTAACACTGCCGTTTTCAGTGGTGTTACTAACAGTTCTGATGGAGTGTGTGGCATCTCTACCTTTTTCTTTGGCCGCAAAACTCTATGCACATTGAATCATTAGGTATTCTAACTTTCCCCATTGACCAGTAAATTTGCTATTGTGTTTGAAACAGCCTGCATATTTGCGTGACTCTTCAGCATGTTTCGGTAGTTGAGGACTTCCTCAGAGTCTTGAAGGAAGCTGTGCAAACTGTAAGTCTCTCGTTGATAGCTAATTTGAGCATTCTTAAGTATTGTTCGTTCTTAACTGATCAATACATGTGTCAGTTTACCTTTTCTATATACTCTTCTTCCTCTTATTTATTTTTTTCCTTTTGTGTGGACACTTTTCAGGTTAAAGCAAATCCGGGACCAATCAAGGGAGGGATGGCTCCGATATATGGCGCAGCAGGGAAAATGCCTGATAGAGGTATGGTTCAGGATTTGTTGGTAGATTTTATGGATAGCTC
The DNA here is from genome assembly GCA_023531435.1 of Papaver californicum. Classification (NCBI taxonomy): domain Eukaryota; kingdom Viridiplantae; phylum Streptophyta; class Magnoliopsida; order Ranunculales; family Papaveraceae; genus Papaver; species Papaver californicum. Next base: position 2,853 of record JAJJMC010021505.1, on the reverse strand, counting down.
TTGTTAATGTGAGAGCCTCCACTCAACGTTGTTCTCCTTGCCGTTTCTGTTGTATTGAATTTGTATGATACACTAGCACTGGCACACATATTTATTGTCTGAAGGACCACACACTTCCAACATATTTAGTTTTACATTACAATGGGAGGAAGTTGTAACTGCAGCTCCATGAGTGAGATAATCTTAGCAAACTGCTTGTCACTGATATAATGAAAACGTTTGATTTTCATTTCACCAGACTAATTAACCTTGCTATATTATCATGTGTGGTGAATAGACAGTTTCCAAAGTATGCTAAACTTAAATTTGACCGTCTCTTTCAAAAGCACTATATCTCGAAGTGATGAGTAAAAAAAATGGTTAGGGTTGTAGTGAAAACAGATGTTTCAAATTCGCCCAAAATAGAGCAAGTCAATATCTCAGCTTCAAAATGTTGTTCTCTTTGGTTTATACTCCCTCAGTCCCAAAAAAAATGATACTTTGTTTATGATTTGATTAAAAAAACGCATTTCCAGGCAAATCAAAATAAATATAAGTAATGTAACTTCTTACACCTTTACTTTTTTTAGCAGTTACAGTAAAATCATCGACTGATCTAACAGAAGCCTATCTGATGACCACCTTCACCTTTATCTTCTGTCATTGCAGCTCTAATTTTCTTTCCAATCACCATTGCCTTCTTCCGCATTTGTTCCCCTTTACAACTATTCATTACTTGTTCAACTATTTTCTTCACATCCTCCCTAGATAGTTCACTTTCATTTCCTCTAGCCAATTCCATGCAAACACCCATTTCCTCTTAGAATCATAACATTGTTCTGCTGCTAAGGGCAATCAAATTATAAGTACTCCTTGACTCAAACTCTCTAACACTGAATTCCATCCACAGTGACTAAGAAATGCACCTGTTGACTTGTGACATAGTATCTCTAACTGGGGTGCCATTTTTTCACTAACAACCCTTTTTGTGATTCTTTCATTCTCTCAACAAATCCGGTCTTAATACCCATATAAAGCATTTCCCACTATTCTCCAAAAGCTAATCCCATCATATTTGATGCTCTAATTGTGTTTTGAGAACCAAATGAAATGTATACAACTGAAGATGATTTTTGATGATTCAACCACTCTATACAACTCTCTGGAGAAATCCCAAATTCTTTCCCTGTCCTTAGAGTTTGAAACAACACTCACATCATTTCTTGTTGTATTCTTCTCATCATTGGCTAGTAAAACGGAGGAAGTAAAGGACCGATACTCCAAACTGGTCTAGAACCCATATGATTTCTAAGAATTTCCAAACCCAAAACTTCAATCTCTTCAACAGTATTACACAGCATTCCATCTGATTTCAGCGACAGAGAAATCTGTTTCTGGAAATATTTAGCAAATGTGGATGCTTCTTCTCTTAGATAAACTGAAAGTTGAGAGATATGTAACCGACACGTATCCGGGAATTTGGGTACTTGAAATACTTCAGTAAGATGATTGGAACCATCATCATTTTGACGATGTGGATGGTACAGATACATGCCGTACCAACTGCCGGTAGTGAAAGAAAAATGATACGTACCGACACGTTTGGCAATATCGTTAACCCAACCTAAGGAAATATCAGAGATAATACAAGCAGGGACACGTTTTTCAGCTGTTATGATTTGGGTTATAAGATTGTCGAAAGAAGGTTTTAAGGTTTCTGATGCGTACAAGAGGTTTGTGATTAGATGAGAAGGTAAAGAATCAGTATTTTCAGAATATGGTGGTAACCCATGATCCGTAGCTGAGAAAGGAAGTGCAGCAAAAGAAATGTTTTTGTATACGGTGTCTGAAGTTAAGGGTATTTGATGTTTAGAGGAGTAGTAACGAGAGTGATTTTAGTGTTGGATTTTATGTGAGAGATTAACTTCGTTAAGTCTAAGAATGGTATGACGTGACCTTGTGCCATGAATGGGAACATTATTATACCATCATCTTCTTCTTCTTGTTGTTGGGTATTCATATTCATGGCTGTTTTTTTTTCCTATGATCAATCAAGTTCTTTTTCGGAATGAAAATATTTTATGGTACGAGTTAAAATCAGAAACAGAGAGATATTAATTAGTATCTTCTTCTAGACACGCATATCAAGTTGTGGATGTGGTTTAATGTGATTATCAAAAATCTATTTTTTAGATCATAATCATATGAGTCAGAAACATAATTCAGATCAAATCAAATATAATGAAAATAAAACATGTTAGTTTGTTACATATCTCGTCGGGAAGTCGAACAAGGAAAAGATAGAACCTCGCCCGGCAACAGTCTCGGGTTGATTGACTGAAAGATCGGAATAAACAGTGTTTCATTTACTGCTTGACTTCAAAGCTTCCGAACGAACTAGCTAGAGCTGTTCTCCTCCATTCAATGATGATATTCATTATATATTATTTTTTTATAGGATAAAGTTTTTTACGGGATGTTCCTTTCCTCGTAGAGAGAACTATACTGATTGGATAGCTTATTATCTCTAATCCTTTCTTTCCAAGAGGAAATCCTACTAGCTTAGCACTGTTGGGATTATGGTTTTGCCTTAGACTTCGTTCTTCAAGGAGACCCATGTGTATTTCCTTCCTTTTGAAAAGCTTTTCTGGGCCCTTGCTTCCATCCCTTAAACTTAAAGGAGTCTTTGAGGGCTGAGGCTTACTTTTAATGTGAAGGTTGAAATATGAATCACACAATTATTTAACGTGGTTCGACAACGGATTATCTATACCCATGGGTAATAAAGGATTTGAATGTTTTATTCATGATTGTATGTTACAATAGAATATCAGGTTATATGAATCAAATAGAATTTATCAAAGAATGAGTGAA
>JAJJMC010021503.1:0-12663 GCA_023531435.1 Papaver californicum | reverse complement strand
TAATAAAGCAGAATCAAAATATCGAGAAGTTGTAAAATTGCTAACTCATAAAGAATTAGAGTTTAAATCTGTTGTCAGAGGTACATTTTTGGTTTATCTGATTTTATAGCTCTTGATATCATAAAATTTGTCTGATGTTTTCTTGTATTTTCAGAACTGGAGACAAAGTTAAATGAGGCTAAGAATCGTGCAACACAAGCAGAAACTGAGCTTAATTCAGCAAAAGATTCAGTGGAAAAGATTACTCAAGAGTTAAAGACTTCTGAATATAATGTGACTCTTAGCGCCACAAAAATTGAGAGTTTACATGCTCGACTATCTACTGAACTTTCTAAAATTATTGCTCGTGAACGAGAGATTGATTCATTAACTGCACAATTAAGTGAAGAGAAAAATCAAAAATCACATCTTAGTACTCAAGTAGCAATAGATCAGCAAAAGATCGAAGAGCTTCACAAAGAAATCAACTTTGGGCGTGATTTTGTGCAATGGGTCAGGCAAGAGGCTAAAGCGAAGATTGCGATGTCCTTCAATACTGCTTTAGATCGTGCAAAATCCGATCCTTCAGTGCTTAATAAGCGCGCTCCTGTGCCTGCAGTTCCTCCTCCACCATCTCGATCCGGTCTTCCTGATATTTGATTATATTCTTTGTAATTTCATTTTCTGTCAACTCCTCCATCTTGTACTTTGTGTGTTTTTTCAAAGATTTTCTTTTGTAACTTTTAGACTTGCCTTTTATGTTGTTCCCTGCACAAGAAAATATGATTAAGTAATCTTTTTGGCTATCATATGATTTTCTAAGTCCCATGAATTGAAGTACTTTTTACCTCAAATCATGTTGTTCGAGATCCCACACATACGAAACAAACCCGGGCCAGGGGTAAGATACAGGGTTGGTCCCGAACTGTACTCTGAAAATTGATAAACCAATAATTAGGAACCCCTTCTTGATAAGAATTTTATTGTTAATAAAATTCTCTAAGGATAATGTTCACCTTTTGTGTATGATTATGTCGTCAATCGCAACGATATCCAGAATATGATGTTTCTGGATTGATTTTGAGCGCTCAGAGTATACGAAATTCCGAGATTAATGGAATTTTGATTATCATGGTAATCTCCAAGATATGATATTCCTGGATTCAAAGTATATGACATCCCGGGATTAATGGAATTATAAAATTCTCCATGGTACGATGTTCCTGGAGTGATTATAAAAGAAATTAATGAATTAATTGTTTATGTACCTGCTTTTTGCGGTATTATTCATAGATAGTAAAGCTTTAAATATTGCGCATTCCACGGATGCTTTAAAATTTCTCCTTGCAAATTCTGAAGATAGTACGACCCTTGTCCTGCCGGTGCTTGAATCACATATGGTCCATCCCATGTTGGTGCGTATTTTCCTGCTCTTTTGTCCCTTTGATGTTCTGTTATTTGTCGGAGGACATATTGACCTTGGACAAAATTTCGGGATTTTACACGCTTATGGTATTCTCGAGCTAATCCCCTTTGATAATTCTCCATTTTTTGGAGTGCCACTTCTCTTTTTTCTTCCAAGTCATCCAATTTTTGTAACATGAGATCTGAATTTAGGTTTTTCTCCCATGCTTCTGTTCTGGTTGTAGGCAAAATAACCTCTGTTGGTATTACTGCTTCTGTTCCATAAGCAAGAAGATATGGTGATTCTCCAGTTGAAGCTTTTCTCGTGGTTCTATATTCCCATAATGTATTATGTAATTGTTCGCACCACCTATTATAATATCCATCCAATGTTTTCTTCAGATTTGTTGCAATTGTTTTATTTGTGGATTCTGCTTGCCCATTACTTTGTGGGTAAAAAGGTGTAGATTTATGTTTTTGAATATTATATGTTTCAAATAACATATCGATATTCTTCCCCTGGAGTTGTTTTCCATTATCAGAAACTATCGCTGCTGGAATCCCAAACCTACAGATGATATTCTCGAATAAAAATGTAAAAACATCAGTGTCTCTGATTCGCGCTAGTGCTTTTGCTTCTACCCACTTGGTGAAATAATCGGTGGCCACAATTAAGTATGTTCTTTTCTTTGTGCCTTCAGCTAATGGTCCAACTATATCGACTCCCCATTTTGTGAATGGCCATGGGCTAAGTATTGAATTTAATTCCGTAGCTGGTGCTTTGATTTTCTTACCAAATCGCTGACATTCTTCGCACCTTCGAACCATTTCTTCCGAATCTTTCAACATGGAAATCTAATAATAACCCTGCATTTTGGCTTTTAATGCTAGCGATCGTCTTCCGCTATGGTTTCCTGCATCTCCGTAATGTATTTCTTTGAGAATTCGTAATCCTTCTTTCCGTGATAAACATCGAAATAATGGTCCAAGAAAAGAGTGTCGATAAAGAATTCCATCTCTAAGTTGGTAGCTGTTTGATTTAAGTTGAATTTTCCTTGCTTCTTTAGAATCTGTTGGTAATTCTTTAGTTTGTAAATATTGATGTATCGGGATTCTCCAATCTGGCTCACTTGGTTGATCATTTTCTTGTTGCGATGGAGATGTGGCATTTTGTATGGCTGAGTCATCGATACCGTCTTCCTCTATGTTATTTAATGTTTGTGCTCTTATGGATGGCTCATATATTCTCCCGATTTTTAGTGCTTTAGTATTTGGATCATTTACCATGGATGAGATATATGCCAGTGCGTCCACATGTCGATTCTTTTCACGAGACAGATGTCGAAAAATAATATTTGGAATACAAACTGTTAAACTTTGTACAAGATTTTTGTATCGTTCCAAGTCCTCATCGACCGTTTGATATTTTAACTCGATCTGTCTAATCACCAGCTGCGAGTCACTGGTGAGTCTTACATCACTTATTCCTAATTCAATAATGAGTTTGAGAGCATGGACCACTGCTTCATATTCTACTATGTTATTCGTATGTTCTTCGAACTCAAGTCGAAATGAGTGTACCATACGTTCTCCCTTTGGCGCTGTAATCACGATACCTATTCCTGCTCCTTCTTTATTTCGCGACCCATCAACAAAAACCTCCCATCGTTGTGAACTATTTGAATCTAGTATCTCTACTGGTTCTTCTTCTTCACACCCCGGTAGTCCTTGAATTTCATACTCTTCCTCGATTGGAAAATCTGCCAAAAAATCAGCTAGAACTTGGGATTTCTGCGCAGTTTGTACCTCATAAACAATGTTGTATTGTTCTAGCTGAGCGTTCCATTTTGCTATTCTTCCTACCTTCCCTGTATTCTTTAAAACTGATTCCAATGGAGCTTTGGTTAAAATACGAACATAATGAGTGAGAAAATAAGTGCGTAACTTCTGAGTAGCAAATACCACTGACAAAATTAATTGTTCAATCTTTGTATAATTTCTTTCTGCTGAATTCAAAGTCTTGCTGATGTAGTATACAGGTTTCTCGATTTTCTCATTCGTTCGCACCATTACTCCACTAATGGCATTTTCTGTTGCTGCTATGTACAAAGTTAACATTTCTTCTGGTTCTGGTTTTTGTAATGCTGGTAAGGTGGCAAGATGTAGTTTTATACTTTGAAATGCTTGCTCACAACGATCGTTCCATTCAAATTTATTTTTCTTCTTAAGTACATCAAAAAAAGGGTTTACATCGTTCTGATGACCTTGCAATAAATCTACTTAGTGCAGCCAAACACCCATTTAACTTCTGTACACTCTTTATACAGTTTGGTGATGGCATATCCGTTATTGCTTGTATTTTTGCTGGATCAACTTGAATTCCATCTTTTGTAACAAGGTATCCTAAAAATCTCCCTGATGTAACACCAAAAATACACTTTTCTGAATTTATTTTCATCTTATACTTTCGTAGTGCACCAAAAATTTCAGTCAGGTTTCGCAAATGATCACCAGATAACTTGCTTTTCACTAACATGTCATCCACATAAACTTCCAAAGTTTTTCCGATCCATGGTTTGAATATTGCGTCCACTAAACGTTGATATGTTGCTCCTGCATTTCGTAACCCAAATGGCATTCTGGTGTAACAATACAATCCTCGTGGAGTGAAGAACGATGTATGTTCCTGATCCGCTTCTGCTAACGCTATCTGATTGTATCCAGATTGTCCATCCATGAATGATAACATCTCATGTCCTTCAACAGCATCTACTAGTTGGTCGATGTTTGGGAGCGGGTAACTATCTTTTGGACATGCCTTATTTAGATTGGTGAAATCTATACAAATTCTTACTCCACCGTTCTTCTTCGGGACAATTACCATATTAGAAATCCATGTAGGGTATCGTACCTCTCGAATGAATCCTGCACCTAAAAGTTTTGCTAATTCTTTTTCCACTTGTTCATGATATTCTGGTGCGACTTTTCGTATCCGTTGGCGAAAAGGAATTGCATCAGGATGTATGTTTAATTCATGCTGGACGATGCTGGGATCGATCCCTGGCATGTCTTCTATTCTCCAAGCGAACACATCTATATATTCACAAAGCAATTTGACTATCTGTTGTTCCATATCTGATTTTATTAACGTCCCAATTCGCACTTGCTTGGGGCATTCTGCGGTGCCGATGTTTATAATTTTTGTTTGCTCTACTGGGGTAAAAACTGGTTTTGGAATCCCAATTGGAGTTGGGGTTCCCTTTAATTGCTACATCGCCCCTTTTTGCGGCTGATTTTCCAAATTTTCTTGATTTTTGCTATTCTCTCCTTTTTCACTTTCTATTTTACTTTTTGCATTTTTTTCTAGGTATTGATTTATTTCCTCTTCCTTTGCTTTAATTCTTGATTCTTTTTTCTTTTTACATTGTAAATGCTCCCGTTCTTCATTTATTCTTGTCTCCGCCATTATACAAAGTTTAGCATCTTCTTGATCACCCTTTATCTCCATCTCTCCTCGTGGTGTTGGAAATCGTAGATACTGATGATAAGTTGATACTACACCCGTTAATTGATGAACCCATCGTCTTCCAATTATAACATTGTACGGGGATGGTGCATCCACAACACTAAATCTTGTCAGAATGTTGATCGGTCCGGCCGATACTTCAAGATCAATTTCTCCCTTTGGCTTGGACGATATTCCATTAAATCCATAAATGACAAATCGTGAAGTGATGAGTTGATCTTGTTTAAAACCCATTTTACAAAATGTATTGTAGAACATCACATTTAATGAACTGCCCCCATCCAAGAGTATTTTCTTGACATTCCAACCAGATATCAATAATGTCAACACAAGAGGGTCATTATGCATTTCAATTTCTTGATTTACTTCTTGTGCAGAAAATGTTAATGGATGTGCCATCCAATCCTCCCATAATTCTACTTGCCTTCCTTGAACTCTAAAGGTCTCGTGGTTCCGAATTCTCTTGCACAACTTCTTGTTGATTGCTATATTCAAATCTGTATCACACTTTTCTACACATGAAATCATATTAATTGTCTGTTTGTTATATGGAATATGTATGGCTTTGCCTTCATCATATTTTTCTGATGGTTCAATTTTTTGAACAAATTCCTTCAATTCTCCAACATCGACCATTCTTTGTACCAATGTTATAAAATTTGTACATTTGTCTGTTGTATGTCCTTTGTAGTTATGGTATTCACAATAGTCTTTGGAGTGTTGTGTATGTTCCGGTTGATTTCCCTTTGTTATTGGCCATTGAAAACCTGGTCGATTCTTCAAAATGTTGAATAACCTGAAATATGAAACATTAAGCTTGGTAAAAGTTCTTTCTCGAAATTGTTGAGCAAAATTTTTTCCATTCCCTTGTCGAGGATGTTTTGATTCTTTTGATTCAACTTTTGGAGGACATTTCCTTTTCTGTTCTGGTAATTCTTCAACTGAATTTGTTCTCCTTGTATTTCCTTGATTTTCAGAATTAATTCTCGATCCTTGATCCTGTATATCTTGGAGTCTTGCAGATGTTTCTATTATTTCTCTCAATTTGCCTTCAGTTTTTGGATTATTTCGATGGATTTCAACGAAGAGCTGACTCTTCCGATCTACAATCCCCCATTTGTAATGGTTTATAGCTGTCATAGGGTATAAATCACCTATTGCTTGACATATTGAATGCCATCTAGTTGTATATGATCGGATCGATTCTTCTGGCCATGACATTAAAGAATAGAGTCTGTCCTCCCCTGAATCAATTGGTCTGTTATACATGTATGCCTCTAAAAATTTTCTGGCCAGTTGTGCATAATTATTGATAGAATTTTCCGGTAATCTGTCGTACCATAATAATGCTGTCCCTGTTAAACTTGACGGAAAACATCTGCACATGATCGCTTCATGACCGTCCCATCGCGTCATTACTCGGTTATAATACTTTAAGTGCGATGTTGGATCCTTGGTTCCATCGTAACATTCGAACGCTGGAATATTATATTCTCTTGGTAATGATACGCGCGTTAAATGTTGCGCTAACGGTGTTCGCTTTGCTTCTTTCAATACCTCTTCTATCCTTCCCCCCTCTTTATTTTTTAATCCTTTAATTTCCTCCTTCATTTGTTCCATCGCTTCCAAACATATTTCCCATTGGGTTCGTTGAAAGTCATTTTCCTGTTGTCTTCTGACCCGAGATGTCGATCCTGCTAACACTATTCTTTGATCTGGATTCCGCTGTTCATTTCTTGATATTTGTCTACTCGACATCGGCTCCTGATTTCGTACTCCAGTCACAGTTGGTCTTTGTTCTCGCTGAATTACATCTTTTAAAACTTGATTTTCGGTTGCTAGTAACTCAATTTGATGGTTGCTTGCTCTTTGTTCCTTTCTTATTTCCTTTATTTCTTCTAATAGGTCCTGTATTTGTCGTGTCTTTCTTCGAGAACTCTCATGATCTGAAGAGAAATTCTGAACCACAGTATTTGACATCAATTCTTGACTTGGGGTATGATTTCCCTCAATATTTTGTTGTTGTCCTGAATCACTCCCTTGTTCTAGTCTATTTTCCAAGCCTTCATTACTATTTTGGTTCCCAGAATTCGCGTCTTGAGACATATTTTCTAGAATTTGCTGCTTCTTCACTATCTTGTGCCTTCTCGATCGTTTTCCTTCCTCGATATCTAAAAATTTCTCAAAAAATTAGTCAAATGAACTCTTATCTATCAAATCATAAGAGATTCTAATTATTATTTTAACTGTAAATTTTCCCTATCACATATCCAGCTTTTCCTTCTTCAAAAAATTTTTGTTTCATATTTTTATCTATTTTGTTCCTCACAAGGTATTTTTCATGTTAATAAAACATACTTATGTAAATAAGCCTTATTTTTCATATCTTGTAAAATTAAATTTTCCCATCTTTTCTTACAAAAGAAAAAAAAATTTCTTCCCTAGATGATTCATTTTTTTTTTTTTTTTTTTATTAAATCCCTTTTTTATTTATCAGGTAGGATAAATCCTTTTTTCACTCCCTGTTTCAAGCGCCAAATTGTTTTAGCCAAAAATTCCTTTTGCTAAACAACCAATAAAACTCTTGGATACAAGTTAAATAAATGTAAACGAATAACAAAGAAACATCCTTTTAAATAATAAAGAATCATCTTTTTCATAAATTGTTTAAGCTCAATACAATAGATCATCTAGGTTTTGCAATTTCTGGGTTTATAATCTTTACACTTTTCCATTCAATACAGAAATTCAAACATTATACAATTACTTCTCATAGGTTTGTACCTAAAAATTTCTTCTCTTCCCTTTCTCAGGTTTTTCTTTCTATTTTTTCCGTCCCTCTCTTTGTTGTTTGATCTTTTCTATTTATAGATCTATTTTTCTGATCGCTCTTTATACCACGTGTCGTTTTCTTCAGCTTAGTCATCGATTCTGGATCAATTCTTCTCTGGGTCGATCCATCTTGTTTCGATGTATCTATCGTCCTTGTACTTTATCTTTATTTGGTGCGATCGTATAGATGACAGATCATTCTTAACAGCTTCTTGGTTCGATACTTTATATGTCCGACACGTGTTTCCTTATCTCTTATGACTTCTGTGGCCTCGATCATAGAGTAATTATTATAATCTGCTTTCTCGATCATTAAGATAATATAATAATAATTACCTTTTACTTTCTCGATCTTAAAAGAATAGAGTAATTATTATCTTTTACTTTCTCGATCATAAAATAATATAGTATTAATAACTTTTTGCTTTCCCGAACAGCTATCAATTAATGCTGTTTGTTTTATTCGTTGGTGTTCATCTTTCTCGATCTTATGTGTCATTCATGCAGCTCTTCGCTCAGGAAACATCTCATGTCTTTTCGATATTCGATATCTTTGATAGTGATCCTGTGTTTCTCACCTTTTTTAATCTAGATGCTTCTTAACTTGATCCTCTTCCACGCGTCGTGCTTCTTTAATTTACTAACAATTTGCCCCCTTCTTCTCTTTTTTACAAAATCATCCAACGGTCGATCCGAGATTTTGAAAAATAGAGAAGGACTTGTCATTTTTTAATTTTTCAGTTTCTTTTCCGCACGTTCTCCGAGTTTTCCGCTGGTATTTAACTGTACTGCCGATTTTTTCGGCTCTGTATTTATTACTTTTATACACATGATTATGTCAGTTACACTTTTTCTTTTTTATGAAATCAAATCTTTTCCGATTATCTCGTTCTCCCATCTTGTGGCGGTTACTATTCTCCTCCTTTAAATATCCTGTAATTTTCTGCTGTCTTTTTCTCTTTTAGTTATTGCACCTTGTTTTCCTTCATCTTTTCAAATCTTCCTACTACTCAGGAGTTCTGTTCTCGTTAATTGGTTTCTTCTCTACTTCAATTTGACCATTGTTAATTTCTTTTCTTCATGTAAGTAACTTTATTTTTCTTGATTCGAAATTTTCTTTTTATGGCTGTGAGTCTATCGATGTAATGAAAAGATTGTGATTCTCAGGTTATGCATGAATAAAAAGGCTCTTTTTTACACTGTAATTATTAATAGGTAATTTCTTCATATGTTAATCTTTTCTTTCTTTCGTTTCTTTTTGCTCAGATCTTCAATATGTCTCCAAGGAAATCTAATACTACCAGCAACCAGGGTGGAAACAGGAGATCAAGTAGGACTTCTTCATCTCAATATGATGTTTCTCGTCGAGATTCATCTATTGCTACTCCTTCTCCTGCTGTACCTCGCACCGTACGGGATTCTTCTCCCGATATTCCTAATGGTGCCCCCAAAAGTAAACGGTCAATGTCATCTTATAGCTATCGATCCATGGATATTGAAGAATTTAAAAGAAGACATAACCTTCAAGGGTTTAAAGTTTCTTTTGCGGATAGTACTTCCGATATGATGACCTATGATTCGATGAGAAAATTTCAATATACCCATCATAGGTTATTAATTTCTGTTGGTGCCTTGGAAGCTGGTCTTCATCTTCCTCTGTATGAGAAAAACAACCCTTTCCAATTCACAGTTCTTGCTACTCGCAGCAGGGCTCCACATACTCAACTTCGTTCCATCACACAGTATAATGGTAATTGGTGGCGGATTCTCGATGAATGTACCCTTCGCAGTGAGGGTCGTACCCGTCTTACTTGCTATGTTCCCGATCCCTCAGAACGTGTTAATTATACGCCTGAGAATTTCCAGAATACTTATGGTGATGGTATTACTGTTAAAAATTTTGTTAAATGGAGTGTTAGTCCTGTTCGCAAATGCTCCCAAGGGTTTCCTCTTCTTCGAGAAGTTGATGACCCCAGAATCAAGGTAGCTCCATACACTAATGCTGATTTTCCTTCGAATGAGAGAATTCGTCGAGAACATGATTATAAGTGGTATCGCACTCCTATTCTGATCGAGGGACCTTGGGTATATGGTGATCTCCCTACTAGTGAAATTCAACATCTTCGCAATTGTTTCCCGAACTATTGCCCCTGGAGATTGAACTTTGATGATTATAAATTTGACTTCAAGGTTCGGAATTCTTAGTTGATACCATTTCTTTTAGTTATAGTGTATCGATCTTTAATGCCTTCTTTAAATGTTTTTATTTATTTATTTTTATTTTTTTTTGATTTCAGGTCGATCCTTCTTTGGACATCGGAATCCCTCTTCCTCCACCTGATCGTGGTATTAAAATCGTCGAGAATAGACAGATCGTCGAGAATGAACAAACGATCGAACCCGTAGTTGATGGTAGAGGAAAGCGAAAATTAATTCTTGCAGCAGAGAAGAAGCAAAAGAAGCCCAGAACTCTTGAACTCTCAACCGAGGTTATAGGAGAGATGGTTTCCAGTTCGAATAAGGGAGAAGGAAGCTCGATGGTTGCTCTTCCATTGGATCAGTTTGATCCTATCGATGTTATTCCAGTTTCCTCGATGCCAGCAGAAATTGTGGTATCGGAACGATCCAATCCTATGGTTGCACCTCCTTCTGGTACTTCATCCAATTTTTATAACGTTGTTTCTCCACTTCCTTTTGATTTCGTGCTTGATTCCCCTGTACCTGATAATGGTGCATTGGAAACTTTTTCTGGCCTTCCTCAAGAAGAGGGAGATGATATTGTTTTTGATGATCTTATTGATGTAGTGAATGAAGTATCTCATTCTGAAGAAAAGAATATATCGGAGAAAGATAATGCCGAGATACTTCCAATTGGTGGTGTGGGAAATATGAATGTTGAGGCTGATACCGCCATTGTTGAAGAAGCTAACATTATTGATCGTACTGAAGATGAAAACCCTCCTTCCAGTTCGATCCCTTCTTCCAGTTCGATCCCTTCTTCCAGTTCGATCCCACCTGAAGTCGAAGGGACTTCTGAAGTAATTCTCGAATCGATCGCTCCTTCCGAAATTTTGGTTCGATCTTCTTCTGTTGCTGTTGAGGTCGATACTTCATTTCCAAGTGTCGATCCTTCTACTCTGAAGTCTATTTCCGATCGAATCTCCAGTGAAGGTCTTAATTTGGTTGGTGATGAAGAAGAAGCATATAAATGGTTTCTTTCTCAAGGGCTTTGGAATGTTTCATCTAATCCTGATGTTATCAAATCTGATTCTGGCTTCATGTCTCGATTCAAGGATTCACTTAGTGCGATTCCTATGGACGAAACTTTGGATGCATGGTCCAAGAGTGATGTTTTTGAGCAGAGATTTCCTGTAAAACCTCCTCCAACCTTTAATGAAGTTTTGACTCTTTCCGATAGTTCGTTATATTCACTTCCACAACAAGCTTTAGCCCAACTCCAATATAGTAACGACTGTCTGTTTAGTGGTTATAAATTTTATAAGGCTCGTGCTACCATGATGGGATTGATATTTAGGAAAGAATCAGTGGAGATGAAGGAAAAGAATGTATCCTTACAACAGGTGAATGATGATTTACAACAGCAAAATGATCTTCTTCAACAACAACTTCAACAACTTCAACAGCTTCAACATCAACATAATGATCAATATCAGCAGCAACAGGATCGTCTCCGAACTATTGAAGATCACAATCAAAATCTTCAGAATCAAAATCAAGGTTTATTTTTCATTCCTTTTCAATTTCTATTTTATCTACTTGATTTATATGAAACATTTAAATTTTATACTAGGTCCAGTGGAAAATATGGAGACATTATTTAGGATCGAACGTAGAATGGTACAATTGAATAACCATGCAAGGGAAGTTTTCAAAGAGATGAATGTGGTTAGAGATAAACTGACTCAACTGAACGATAGTTCTGATTTAGCCACTTGGAGGCATAATAAAGCAGAATCAAAATATCGAGAAGTTGTAAAATTGCTAACTCATAAAGAATTAGAGTTTAAATCTGTTGTCAGAGGTACATTTTTGGTTTATCTGATTTTATAGCTCTTGATATCATAAAATTTGTCTGATGTTTTCTTGTATTTTCAGAACTGGAGACAAAGTTAAATGAGGCTAAGAATCGTGCAACACAAGCAGAAACTGAGCTTAATTCAGCAAAAGATTCAGTGGAAAAGATTACTCAAGAGTTAAAGACTTCTGAATATAATGTGACTCTTAGCGCCACAAAAATTGAGAGTTTACATGCTCGACTATCTACTGAACTTTCTAAAATTATTGCTCGTGAACGAGAGATTGATTCATTAACTGCACAATTAAGTGAAGAGAAAAATCAAAAATCACATCTTAGTACTCAAGTAGCAATAGATCAGCAAAAGATCGAAGAGCTTCACAAAGAAATCAACTTTGGGCGTGATTTTGTGCAATGGGTCAGGCAAGAGGCTAAAGCGAAGATTGCGATGTCCTTCAATACTGCTTTAGATCGTGCAAAATCCGATCCTTCAGTGCTTAATAAGCGCGCTCCTGTGCCTGCAGTTCCTCCTCCACCATCTCGATCCGGTCTTCCTGATATTTGATTATATTCTTTGTAATTTCATTTTCTGTCAACTCCTCCATCTTGTACTTTGTGTGTTTTTTCAAAGATTTTCTTTTGTAACTTTTAGACTTGCCTTTTATGTTGTTCCCTGCACAAGAAAATATGATTAAGTAATCTTTTTGGCTATCATATGATTTTCTAAGTCCCATGAATTGAAGTACTTTTTACCTCAAATCATGTTGTTCGAGATCCCACACATACGAAACAAACCCGGGCCAGGGGTAAGATACAGGGTTGGTCCCGAACTGTACTCTGAAAATTGATAAACCAATAATTAGGAACCCCTTCTTGATAAGAATTT
>JAJJMC010021495.1:0-10837 GCA_023531435.1 Papaver californicum | reverse complement strand
CAAGAGTTTGATTGGTTGTTTAACAAAAGGAATTTTTGGCATAAACAATTTGGCGCTAGAAACAGGGAGTGAAAAAAGGATTTATCCTACCTGATAAATAAAAAAGGGATTTTAAAAAAAAAATGAATCATCTAGGGAAGAAAATTTTTTTTCTTTTGTAAGAAAAGATGGGAAAATTTAATTTTACAAGATATGAAAAATAAGGCTTATTTACATAAGTATGTTTTATTAACATGAAAAATACCTTGTGAGGAACAAAATAGATAAAAATATGAAACAAAAATTTTTTGAAGAAGGAAAAGCTGGATATGTGATAGGGAAAATTTACAGTTAAAATAATAATTAGAATCTCTTATGATTTAATAGATAAGAGTTCATTTGACTAATTTTCTGAGAAATTTTTAGATATCGAGGAAGGAAAACGATCGAGAAGGCACAAGATAGTGAAGAAGCAGCAAATTTTAGAAAATATGTCTCAAGACGTGAATTCTGGGAACCAAAATAGTAATGAAGGCTTGGAAAATAGACTAGAAGAAGGAAGTGATTCAGGACAACAACAAAATATTGAGGAAAATCATACCCCAAGTCAAGAATTGATGTCAAATACTGTGGTTCAGAATTTCTCTTCAGATCATGAGAGTTCTCGAAGAAAGACACGACAAATACAGGACCTATTAGAAGAAATAAAGGAAATAAGAAAGGAGCAAAGAGCAAGCAACCATCAAATTGAGTTACTAGCAACCGAAAATCAAGTTTTAAAAGATGTAATTCAGCGAGAACAAAGACCAACTGTGACTGGAGTACGAAATCAGGAGCCGATGTCGAGTAGACAAATATCAAGAAATGAACAGCGGAATCCAGATCAAAGAATAGTGTTAGCAGGATCGACATCTCGGGTCAGAAGACAACAGGAAAATAACTTCCAACGAACCCAATGGGAAACATGTTTGGAAGCGATGGAACAAATGAAGGAGGAAATTAAAGGATTAAAAAATAAAGAGGGGGGAAGGATAGAAGAGGTATTGAAAGAAGCAAAGCGAACACCGTTAGCGCAACATTTAACGCGCGTATCATTACCAAGAGAATATAATATTCCAGCGTTCGAATGTTACGATGGAACCAAGGATCCAACATCGCACTTAAAGTATTACAACCGAGTAATGACGCGATGGGACGGTCATGAAGCGATCATGTGCAGATGTTTTCCGTCAAGTTTAACAGGGACAGCATTATTATGGTACGACAGATTACCGGAAAATTCTATCAATAATTATGCACACCTGGCCAGAAAATTTTTAGAGGCATACATGTATAACAGACCAATTGATTCAGGGGAGGACAGACTTTATTCTTTAATGTCATGGCCAGAAGAATCGATCCGATCATATACAACTAGATGGCATTCAATATGTCAAGCAATAGGTGATTTAGACCCTATGACAGCTATAAACCATTACAAATGGGGGATTGTAGATCGGAAGAGTCAGCTCTTCGTTGAAATCCATCGAAATAATCCAAAAACTGAAGGCAAATTGAGAGAAATAATAGAAACATGTGCAAGACTCCAAGATATACAGGATCAAGGATCGAGAATTAATTCTGAAAATCAAGGAAACACAAGGAGAACAAATTCAGTTGAAGAATTACCAGAACAGAAAAGGAAATATCCTCCAAAAGTTGAATCAAAAGAATCAAAACATCCTCGACGAGGGAATGGAAAAAATTTTGCTCAACAATTTCGAGAAAGAACTTTTACCAAGCTTAATGTTTCATATTTCAGGTTATTCAACATTTTGAAGAATCGACCAGGTTTCCAATGGCCAATAACAAAGGGAAATCAACCGGAACATACACAACACTCCAAAGACTATTGTGAATACCATAACTACAAAGGACATACAACAGACAACTGTAGAAATTTTATAACATTGGTACAAAGAATGGTCGATGCTGGAGAATTAAAGGAATTTGTTCAAAAAATTGAACCATCAGAAAAATATGATGAAGGCAAAGCAATACATATTCCATATAACAAACAGACAATTAATATGATTTCATGTGTGGAAAAGTGTGATACAGATTTGAATATAGCAATCAACAAGAAGTTGTGCAAGAGAATTCGGAACCACGAGGCCTTTAGAGTTCAAGGAAGGCAAGTAGAGTTATGGGAGGATTGGATGGCACATCCATTAACATTTTCTGCACAAGAAGTAAATCAAGAAATTGAAATGCATAATGACCCTCTTGTGTTGACGTTATTGATATCTGGTTGGAATGTCAAGAAAATACTCTTGGATGGGGGCAGTTCATTAAATGTGATGTTCTACAATACATTTTGTAAAATGGGTTTTAAACAAGATCAACTCATCACTTCACGATTTGTCATTTATGGATTTAATGGGATATCGTCCAAGCCAAAGGGAGAAATTGATCTTGAAGTATCGGCCGGACCGATCAACATTCTGACAAGATTTAGTGTTGTGGATGCACCATCCCCGTACAATGTTATAATAGGAAGACGATGGGTTCATCAATTAAAGGGTGTAGTATCAACTTATCATCAGTATCTACGATTTCCAACACCACGAGGAGAGATGGAGATAAAGGGTGATCAAGAAGATGCTAAACTTTGTGTAATGGCGGAGACAAGAATAAATGAAGAACGGGAGCATTTACAATGTAAAAAGAAAAAAGAATCAAGAATTAAAGCAAAGGAAGAGGAAATAAATCAATACCTAGAAAAAAATACAAAAAATAAAATAGAAAGTGACAAAGGAGAGAATAGCAAAAATCAAGAAAATTTGGAAAATCAGCCGCAAAAAGGGGCGAAGTAGCAATTAAAGGGAACCCCAACTCCAATTGGGATTCCAAAACCAGTTTTCACCCCAGTAGAGCAAACAAAAATTATAAACATCGGCACCATAGAATGCCCCAAGCAAGTACGAATTGGGACGTTAATAAAATCAGATGTGGAACAACAGATAGTCAAATTGCTTTGTGAATATATAGATGTGTTCGCTTGGAGAATAGAAGACATGCCGGGGATCGATCCCAGCATCGTCCAGCATGAATTAAACATACATCCTGATGCAATTCCTTTTCGCCAACGGATACGAAAAGTCGCACCAGAATATCATGAACAAGTGGAAAAAGAATTAGCAAAACTTTTAGGTGCAGGATTCATTCGAGAAGTAAGATACCCTACATGGATTTCTAATATGGTAATTGTCCCGAAGAAGAACGGTGGAGTAAGAATTTGTATAGATTTCACCAATCTAAATAAGGCATGTCCAAAAGATAGTTACCCGCTCCCAAACATCGACCAACTAGTAGATGATGTTGAAGGACATGAGATGTTATCATTCATGGATGGACAATCTGGATATAATCAGATAGCGTTAGCAGAAGCGGATCAGGAACATACATCGTTCTTCACTCCACGAGGATTGTATTGTTACACCAGAATGCCATTTACGAAATGCAGGAGCAACATATCAACGTTTAGTGGACGTAATATTCAAACCATGGATCGGAAAAACTTTGGAAGTTTATGTGGATGACATGTTAGTGAAAAACAAGTTATCTGGTGATCATTTGCGAAACCTGACTGAAATTTTTGGTGCACTACGAAAGTATAAGATGAAAATAAATCCAGAAAAGTGTATTTTTGGTGTTACATCAGGGAGATTTTTAGGATACCTGGTTACAAAAGATGGAATTCAAGTTGATCCAGCAAAAATACAAGCAATAACGGATATGCCATCACCAAACTGTATAAAGAGTGTACAGAAGTTAAATGGGTGTTTGGCTGCACTAAGTAGATTTATTGCAAGGTCATCAGAACGATGTAAACCCTTTTTTGATGTACTTAAGAAGAAAAATAAATTTGAATGGAACGATCGTTGTGAGCAAGCATTTCAAAGTATAAAACTACATCTTGCCACCTTACCAGCATTACAAAAACCAGAACCAGAAGAAATGTTAACTTTGTACATAGCAGCAACAGAAAATGCCATTAGTGGAGTAATGGTGCGAACGAATGAGAAAATCGAGAAACCTGTATACTACATCAGCAAGACTTTGAATTCAGCAGAAAGAAATTATACAAAGATTGAACAATTAATTTTGTCAGTGGTATTTGCTACTCAGAAGTTACGCACTTATTTTCTCACTCATTATGTTCGTATTTTAACCAAAGCTCCATTGGAATCAGTTTTAAAGAATACAGGGAAGGTAGGAAGAATAGCAAAATGGAACGCTCAGCTAGAACAATACAACATTGTTTATGAGTTACAAACTGCGCAGAAATCCCAAGTTCTAGCTGATTTTTTGGCAGATTTTCCAATCGAGGAAGAGTATGAAATTCAAGGACTACCGGGGTGTGAAGAAGAAGAACCAGTAGAGATACTAGATTCAAATAGTTCACAACGATGGGAGGTTTTTGTTGATGGGTCGCGAAATAAAGAAGGAGCAGGAATAGGTATCGTGATTACAGCGCCAAAGGGAGAACGTATGGTACACTCATTTCGACTTGAGTTCGAAGAACATACGAATAACATAGTAGAATATGAAGCAGTGGTCCATGCTCTCAAACTCATTATTGAATTAGGAATAAGTGATGTAAGACTCACCAGTGACTCGCAGCTGGTGATTAGACAGATCGAGTTAAAATATCAAACGGTCGATGAGGACTTGGAACGATACAAAAATCTTGTACAAAGTTTAACAGTTTGTATTCCAAATATTATTTTTCGACATCTGTCTCGTGAAAAGAATCGACATGCGGACGCACTGGCATATATCTCATCCATGGTAAATGATCCAAATACTAAAGCACTAAAAATCGAGAGAATATATGAGCCATCCATAAGAGCACAAGTATTAAATAACATAGAGAAAGACGGTATCGATGACTCAGCCATACAAAATGCCACATCTCCATCGCAACAAGAAAATGATCAACCAAGTGAGCCAGATTGGAGAGTCCCGATACATCAATATTTACAAACTAAAGAATTACCAACAGATTCTAAAGAAGCAAGGAAAATTCAACTTAAATCAAACAGCTACCAACTTAGAGATGGAATTCTTTATCGACACTCTTTTCTTGGACCATTATTTCGATGTTTATCACGGAAAGAAGGATTACGAATTCTCAAAGAAATACATTACGGAGATGCAGGAAACCATAGCGGAAGACGATCGCTAGCATTAAAAGCCAAAATGCAGGGTTATTATTGGATTTCCATGTTGAAAGATTCGGAAGAAATGGTTCGAAGGTGCGAAGAATGTCAACGATTTGGTAAGAAAATCAAAGCACCAGCTACAGAATTAAATTCAATACTTAGCCCATGGCCATTCGCAAAATGGGGAGTCGATATAGTTGGACCATTAGCTGAAGGCACAAAGAAAAGAAAATACTTAATTGTGGCCACCGATTATTTCACCAAGTGGGTAGAAGCAAAAGCACTAGCGCGAATCAGAGACACTGATGTTTTTACATTTTTATTCGAGAATATCATCTGTAGGTTTGGGATTCCAGCAGCGATAGTTTCTGATAATGGAAAACAATTCCAGGGGAAGAATATCGATATGTTATTTGAAACATATAATATTCAAAAACATAAATCTACACCTTTTTACCCACAAAGTAATGGGCAAGCAGAATCCACAAATAAAACAATTGCAACAAATCTGAAGAAAACATTGGATGGAAATTATAATAGGTGGTGCGGACAATTACATAATACATTATGGGCATATAGAACCACGAGAAAAGCTTCAACTAGAGAATCACCATATCTTCTTGCTTATGGAACAGAAGCAGTAATACCAACAGAGGTTATTTTGCCTACAACCAGAACAGAAGCATGGGAGAAAAACCTAAATTCAGATCTCATGTTACAAAAATTGGATGACTTGGAAGAAAGAAGAGAAGTGGCACTCCAAAAAATGGAGAATTATCAAAGGGGATTAGCTCGAGAATACCATAAGCGTGTAAAATCCCGAAATTTTGTCCAAGGTCAATATATCCTCCGACAAATAACAGAACATCAAAGGGACAAAAGAGCAGGAAAATTCGCACCAACATGGGATGGACCATATGTGATTCAAGCACCGGCAGGACAAGGGTCGTACTATCTTCAGAATTTGCAAGGAGAAATTTTAAAGCATCCGTGGAATGCACAATATTTAAAGCTTTACTATCTGTGAATAACACCGCAAAAAGCAGGTACATAAACAATTAATTCATTAATTTCTTTTATAATCACTCCAGGAACATCGTACCATGGAGAATTTTATAATTTCATTAATCCCGGGATCTCATATACTTTGAATCCAGGAATATCATATCTTGGAGATTACCATGATAATCAAAATTCCATTAATCTCGGAATTTCGTACACTCTGGGCGCTCAAAATCAATCCAGAAACATCATATTCTGGATATCGTTGCGATTGACGACATAATCATACACAAAAGGTGAACATTATCCTTAGAGAATTTTATTAACAATGAAATTCTTATCAAGAAGGGGTTCCTAATTATTGGTTTATCAATTTTCAGAGTACAGTTCGGGACCAACCCTGTATCTTACCCCTGGCCCGGGTTTGTTTCGTATGTGTGGGATCTCGAACAACATGATTTGAGGTAAAAAGTACTTCAATTCATGGGACTTAGAAAATCATATGATAGCCAAAAAGATTACTTAATCATATTTTCTTGTGCAGGGAACAACATAAAAGGCAAGTTTAAAAGTTACAAAAGAAAATCTTTGAAAAAACACACAAAGTACAAGATGGAGGAGTTAACAGAAAATGAAATTACAAAGAATATAATCAAATATCGGGAAGACCGGATCGAGATGGTGGAGGAGGAACTGCAGGCACAGGAGCGCGCTTATTAAGCACTGAAGGATCGGATTTTGCACGATCTAAAGCAGTATTGAAGGACATCGCAATCTTCGCTTTAGCCTCTTGCCTGACCCATTGAACAAAATCACGCCCAAAGTTGATTTCTTTGTGAAGCTCTTCGATCTTTTGCTGATCTATTGCTACTTGAGTACTAAGATGTGATTTTTGATTTTTCTCTTCACTTAATTGTGCAGTTAATGAATCAATATCTCGATCACGAGCAATAATTTTAGAAAATTCAGTAGATAGTCGAGCATGTAAACTCTCAATTTTTGAGGCGCTAAGAGTCACATTATATTCAGAAGTCTTTAACTCTTGAGTAATCTTTTCCACTGAATCTTTTGCTGAATTAAGCTCAGTTTCTGCTTGTGTTGCACGATTCTTAGCCTCATTTAACTTTGTCTCCAGTTCTGAAAATACAAGAAAACATCAGACAAATTTTATGATATCAAGAGCTATAAAATCAGATAAACCAAAAATGTACCTCTGACAACAGATTTAAACTCTAATTCTTTATGAGTTAGCAATTTTACAACTTCTCGATATTTTGATTCTGCTTTATTACGCCTCCAAGTGGCTAAATCAGAACTATCGTTCAGTTGAGTCAGTTTATCTCTAACCACATTCATCTCTTTGAAAACTTCCCTTGCATGGTTATTCAATTGTACCATTCTACGTTCGATCCTAAATAATGTCTCCATATTTTCCACTGGACCTAGTATAAAATTTAAATGTTTCATATAAATCAAGTAGATAAAATAGAAATTGAAAAGGAATGAAAAATAAACCTTGATTTAGATTCTGAAGATTTTGATTGTGATCTTCAATAGTTCGGAGACGATCCTGTTGCTGCTGATATTGATCATTATGTTGATGTTGAAGCTGTTGAAGTTGTTGAAGTTGTTGTTGAAGAAGATCATTTTGCTGTTGTAAATCATCATTCACCTGTTGTAAGGATACATTCTTTTCCTTCATCTCCACTGATTCTTTCCTAAATATCAATCCCATCATGGTAGCTCGAACCTTATAAAATTTATAACCACTAAACAGACAGTCGTTACTATATTGGAGTTGGGCTAAAG
The DNA here is from genome assembly GCA_023531435.1 of Papaver californicum. Classification (NCBI taxonomy): domain Eukaryota; kingdom Viridiplantae; phylum Streptophyta; class Magnoliopsida; order Ranunculales; family Papaveraceae; genus Papaver; species Papaver californicum. The sequence goes on along the minus strand of JAJJMC010021495.1, from coordinate 2,840 downwards.
CTTGTTGTGGAAGTGAATATAACGAACTATCGGAAAGAGTCAAAACTTCATTAAAGGTTGGAGGAGGCTTTACAGGAAATCTCTGCTCAAAAACATCACTCTTGGACCATGCATCCAAAGTTTCGTCCATAGGAATCGCACTAAGTGAATCCTTGAATCGAGACATGAAGCCAGAATCAGATTTGATAACATCAGGATTAGATGAAACATTCCAAAGCCCTTGAGAAAGAAACCATTTATATGCTTCTTCTTCATCACCAACCAAATTAAGACCTTCACTGGAGATTCGATCGGAAATAGACTTCAGAGTAGAAGGATCGACACTTGGAAATGAAGTATCGACCCCAACAGCAGCAGAAGAAGATCGAACCAAAATTTCGGAAGGAGCGATCGATTCGAGAATTACTTCAGAAGTCCCTTCGACTTCAGGAGGGATCGAAATGGAAGAAGGGATCGAACTGGAAGAAGGGATCGAACTGGAAGGAGGGTTTTCATCTTCAGTACGATCAATAACGTTAGCCTCTTCAACAATGGCGGTATCAGCCTCAACATTCATATCTCCCACACCACCAATTGGAAGTATCTCGGCATTATCTTTCTCCGATGTATTCTTTTCTTCAGAATGAGATACTTCATTCACTACATCAATAAGATCATCAATAACAATATCATCTCCCTCTTCTTGAGGAAGGCCAGAAAAAGTTTCCAATGCACCATTATCAGGTACAGGGGAATCAAGCACGAAATCAAAAAGAAGTGGAGAAACGACGTTATAAAAATTGGATGAAGTACCAGAAGGAGGTGCAACCATAGGATTGGATCGTTCCGATACCATAATTTCTGCTGGCATCGAGGAAACTGGAATAACATCGATAGGATCAAAGTGATCCAATGGAAGAGCAACCATCGAGCTTCCTTCTCCCTTATTCGAACTGGAAACCATCTCTCCTATAACCTCGGTTGAGAGTTCAAGAGTTCTGGGCTTCTTTTGCTTCTTCTCTGTTGCAAGAATTAATTTTCGCTTTCCTCTACCATCAACTACGGGTTCGATCGTTTGTTCATTCTCGACGATCTGTCTATTCTCGACGATTTTAATACCACGATCAGGTGGAGGAAGAGGGATTCCGATGTCCAAAGAAGGATCGACCTGAAATCAAAAAATAAAAAAAAATAAAAACATTTAAAGAAGGCATTAAAGATCGATACACTATAACTAAAAGAAATGGTATCAACTAAGAATTCCGAACCTTGAAGTCAAATTTATAATCATCAAAGTTCAATCTCCAGGGGCAATAGTTCGGGAAACAATTGCGAAGATGTTGAATTTCACTAGTAGGGAGATCACCATATACCCAAGGTCCCTCGATCAGAATAGGGGTGCGATACCACTTATAATCATGTTCTCGACGAATTCTCTCATTCGAAGGAAAATCAGCATTAGTGTATGGAGCTACCTTGATTCTGGGGTCATCAACTTCTCGAAGAAGAGGAAACCCTTGGGAGCATTTGCGAACAGGACTAACACTCCATTTGACAAAATTTTTAACAGTAATACCATCACCATAAGTATTCTGGAAATTCTCAGGCGTATAAATTAACACGTTCTGAGGGATCGGGAACATAGCAAGTAAGACGGGTACGACCCTCACTGCGAAGGGTACATTCATCGAGAATCCGCCACCAATTACCATTATACTGCGTGATGGAACGAAGTTGAGTATGTGGAGCCCTGCTGCGAGTAGCAAGAACTTTGAATTGGAAAGGGTTGTTTTTCTCATACAGAGGAAGATGAAGACCAGCTTCCAAGGCACCAACAGAAATTAATAATCTATGATGGGTATATTGAAATTTTCTCATCGAATCATAGGTCATCATATCGGAAGTACTATCAGCAAAAGAAACTTTAAACCCTTGAAGGTTATGTCTTCTTTTAAATTCTTCAATATCCATGGATCGATAGCTATAAGATGACATTGACCGTTTACTTTTGGGGGCAACATTAGGAATATCGGGAGAAGAATCCCGTACGGTGCGAGGTACAGCAGGAGAAGGAGTAGCAATAGATGAATCTCGACGGGAAACAGCATATTGAGATGAAGAAGTCCTACTTGATCTCCTGTTTCCACCCTGGTTGCTGGTAGTATCAGATTTCCTTGGAGACATATTGAAGATCTGAGCAAAAAGAAACGAAAGAAAGAAAAGATTAACATATGAAGAAATTACCTATTAATAATTACAGTGTAAAAAAGAGCCTTTTTATTCATGCATAACCTGAGAATCACAATCTTTTCACTACATCGATAGACCCACAGCAATAAAAAGAAAATTTCGAATCAAGAAAAGTAAAGTTACTTACATGAAGAAAAGAAATTAACAATGGTCAAATTGAAGTAGAGAAGAAACCAATTAACAAGAACAGAACTCCTGAGTAGTAGGAAGATTTGAAAAGATTAAGGAAAACAAGGTGCAATAACTAAAAGAGAAAAAGACAGCAGAAAATTACAGGATATTTAAAGGAGGAGAATTGTAACCGCCACAAGATGGGAGAACGAGATAATCGGAAAAGATTTGATTTCATAAAAAAAAGAAAAAGTGTAACTGACATAATCATGTGCATAAAAGTAATAAATACAGAGCCGAAAAAATCGGCAGTACAGTTAATACCAGCGGAAAACTCGGAGAACGTGCGGAAGAGAAACTGAAAAATTAAAAAATGACAAGTCCTTCTCTATTTTTCAAAATCTCGGATCGACCGTTGGATGATTTTGTAAAAAAGAGAAGAAGGGGGCAAATTGTTAGTAAATTAAAGAAGCACGACACGTGGAAGAGGATCAAGTTAA
>JAJJMC010021488.1:33075-48602 GCA_023531435.1 Papaver californicum | reverse complement strand
TTTTGGCTTTTATGAAGTATCTTTCTTTGCTACAGCTAATAAAAATCGTTGCTTTGTACGATACATATGTAGAAAGCCTATCCTCTAGTATTTACTAGCGTATTTTATCTTTCTTTCCCTCTTTCTATAGTGGAGATAGTCGCACGTAATGACAGATCACGGCCATATTATTAAAAGCTTGTGGTAAGAATGGATTTCGTTCTAGTGCCCGGAAATAATATTCCAAAGCTTTTGTATGTTCTCCGTTACTTGTGTGGATAAGGCCTATGTTATACAGTATATAACTTCGATCATAGGGATCAATTTCTAGTCTCATAGCTTCATAATAATTCTGTAAAGCTTCCGCATAATTTCCTTCGGATTGAGCTGACATCCGTTACGGTCGTTCATTCTATTCAAAGAATCCCCGTTTCAGAACCGTACGTGAGATTTTCATCTCATACGGCTCCTCCCTTCTGTGCATAATGAATGATAATAATCCATGGAACCAAAAGAATATTGAAATATTCTCATTATGAACTGACAGGGACTAGTGTTTTTACAAGAAATCTCTAGCCAGCCTTCCTGCAAGAGGTCTTTTCTTAACACTAATCGTGTTGTTGCTAGATAGAAAAGGTTACTCCAACAATTTCTTTGTCCTCAACGCCCCCTATTTCCAGGAATTAGTCACTTCAACAGTCTTTGATGGTTATATAGGTATCCAAAGTACAAACGAGATGGATGTTTGTTGTCCCAACCATTCTTGTTAGTTCCGATCCCGATAAGGAAAGGGATAATTTATAACAAAGTTTTTTTTGTTGATTCCTAGGTGTAGTGCTTCTTCCCCTATGCCGCCTATTGGTACTGATGGAGTAGGATGGACCTCTAATACAGAAGAACCTATAGGTGTAACCTTTCGTTCAATACTAGATTAGAAAATTGAAGTATCTGAGGCTGCATCAATCGGGGATACACAATAGAAGGAATTGTTCTATTTCCAAACTTCACCTTCAAGAAGCGTAGATTTTTTGCAGATTTATTTCAATAAACGCCTTTCGTTTTATACCGAATCCAACCCTGCGTGCCTTTACTCGTAAGACGGAGAACACTAAATAGAATCAAATCACACCATCTCTATAATAGGTAAATGCCTCTTTTTCTCCGGAAGTTGTCGGAATTATGCGTAATAAGATATTGGCCACAATTGAAGAGGTCTTATCAATAAAATTTCCATTTATCCGTGATCTAGGCATAGTTCGCAATCCATTCTATAATTCTTCTCATTACCTCGCATGGGAAAAGAATCCCACAAACAAAGGAATTGTACAGGACGAAATAACATAAAAAAAGACTCGTTCTAAACATTCAATTAATATTTCCTACAGATTATGATTCAAAGAAGGAAAAAGAATAGAATAATAATTCTATGACCAAAATCCCATCCATTTTCATATTTCGAATTGTTATAATCGGTTAGTCGTACCTATATTGCAAAAATAAATATGAATGGCTCGCTATTCACCCGATTTCTGGGTCATAATCATAAAATTTTGTAGGAGAGATGGCCGAGTGGTTGAAGGCGTAGCATTGGAACTGCTATGTAGGCTTTTGTTTACCGAGGGTTCGAATCCCTCTCTTTCCTTATCTTTGCCTAATTCAAGAGCGTTATTGACCACAATGGATCAAATAACAAGGAATAGGATTATTCCACGAGGTAGACCTTTCTTTGAAATGAATTCTATATTCCTAATTGGGGTGGTACGAAAAATACTGATTAAAGGGTCGCCAAGACATAAAAAAATCCCCGCGGATCCATTTATGATACATGAATGGGAAAAATATCCGGATCAAACCCCTTAGCTTCGGTCAATTTACTTCGGCGAAAAGGGGGAAAAATTCTCCGAATCCTTGCCTTGCTATTTGAGTTAGGTTCAAGTCTGACGGGAATAATATTCTACGACTAGCAACTCGTTTATTTTCAAGCCGACCCACTTACTATCTATTATTTGATTGACTAACCCTTTATATTGGGATGAGTGAAGAGTCAAATGTTTTGGCAATTCTTCATGGGAGGATGAATCAAGATAATTTTGAATCAGAGCTTTGGATTTTTGTTCATCCCTCGTCGTAATAATATCTCGGGGTTTGCAGCGATAACTTGGTATATCTACTATATGGCCATTAACTAAAATATGTCTATGGTTAACTAATTGCCGAGCTCCAGGAATGGTCGAAGCCATACCCAATCGAAAAAGTATGTTATCCAAACGCATTTCAAGTAATTGTAGTAAAACCTGACCAGTTGACCCTTTGGCTTTTCCGGCGATACGAACATATTTAAGTAATTGTCGCTCTGTCAGACCATAATGAAACCGCAATTTTTGTTTTTCTTCTAGACGAATACGATATTGAGACTTTTTCCCAGAACGCGATTGATTTCTAAGATCATTTCCGGCTTTAGGCCGTTTACTAGTTAGTCCCGGTAAAGCCCCCAGACGGCGTATTTTTTTGAAACGAGGCCCTCGGTAACGAGACATAAAAACTCCTTTTTTATTTACAGAATAAACCTAAATTAAGACTGAACTAAACGATAAACGAAAAAAATATACTGAAGTTAAGTACTGTACTACAAAGAAGAATGAGATGAATTGTATCAATATTCAGACTCTTTTGTATATATAGCAAGGTAAGGAGACTTTGTCCTAATTTGTTCTGTAGAGATCTAACCAACCGCTCGAATCCGTTTTTTATTCATAGTTGGAAGTTCTTACGACATAATAGATCCACTATTTTTGAGAAAAGGAAAAAAGTATTTTCAATATACCTTGAGTTCAACCAGACATTATTAATCATGTAATAAAGTATAAAATGGAACAAAGAGAGAAAAGCCGGCTATCGGAATCGAACCGATGACCATCGCATTACAAATGCGATGCTCTAACCTCTGAGCTAAGCGGGCTCACATAACAGAAATTGTGTTGTGCATAGGAATTCAGTCAACTACTTAGCTCTTAGCTATTCAAAATCGATAATGAATATGAATAGAGAAAAAATGAATACTGAATAGAATGGTATTCTATAACAATATAATATAACATAAGAATTAATATAACGATAAATAGAGTGATATATGATATCAAAATTTTCAATGGGAAGAAATTCTACATTTTTTCTTTTCCATAATTCTCTTTTATATTTATAATTTATATGAATATGATTATCAATATCTTAATTCTAAATTATTAGAAATTAAGAAAAATATGGCATTCTAAAAAAAGAATCGAACGTTCAAGTATTTAAAATCGGGCGGGAAAAGTGAGAGGAAGAGAGGAATATATATGTGATATATATCCATCCATATTGAATTGCGGATACATCAATGATAGAATCATTTCTGATTAAACCAAATGTAGGTCCTTCAATAGAGAAAAAGGGGTAGATAAAAAAGAAATCAAAGAGGAGTAAAGAGAGAAACCTTTTAGATAGATAAGCTGTATCTAATGAATTCAACGGTTAACGGTTCCAGCATGAACGAAAAAAAGAAAGGGATGGCATCCCGGCCAGATCTTCGGCTCAAACTAAAAAGGGGATATGGCGAAATCGGTAGACGCTACGGACTTGATTGGATTGAGCCTTGGTATGGAAACCTACTAAGTGATAACTTTCAAATTCAGAGAAACCCTGGAATTAAAAATGGGCAATCCTGAGCCAAATCCTGTTTTCAGAAAATAAATTAAGGGGTTTCTGAAAGCGAGAATAAAAAAAGGATAGGTGCAGAGACTCAATGGAAGCTGTTCTAATGAATGGAGTTGACTGCGTTGGTAGAGGAATCCTTCTATTCAATTTGAATTTAAACTCCATAAAGAATGGGGGATAAACCTATATACGAGACGTACGTATACGTACTGAAATATCAAAGATTCTATGAATGCCGCCCTAAAATTTTTTTTACATAAAAAAAAAGGAATCATTTTTGTGAATCTATTCCAAGTTGAAGGAAGAATCGAATATTCAGTGATCAAACCACTCACTCCATAGTCTGATATATCTTTTGACGAACTGATTAATCGGACGAGAATAAAGATAGAGTCCCGTTCTACATGTCAATATCAATACAGACAACAATGAAATTTATAGTAAGAGGAAAATCCGTCGACTTTATAAATCGTGAGGGTTCAAGTCCCTCTATCCCCACAAAAAGGCCCGTTTTACTCCCTAACTGTTTATTTATACTTCTACTCTTTTTTCTTTTCGGCAGCGCCCGAAAATTAGCTATATTTATCATTCACTGTACTATTTCACAAAAGGATCGGAGCAGAAAAGCCTCTCTCGTATCACAAGTCTTGTGGTATATATGTACAAAAGAAAATCTATGATCAAGGAATCCCCGTTTGAATCATTCACAGTTCACAGCATTATTTTCAACTTCAAAAGTTTTCTTTTTTGAAAATTCCGGAAATTCCAGGGCCTGGGTAAGATTTTGTAATGCTTTTTGATTCTCTTGAATTGACATATACCCAAGCCCTCTAGTAGGATGGGGATGGTGCCTCAAGAAGGGTTGGGATAGCTCAGTTGGTAGAGCAGAGGACTGAAAATCCTCGTGTCACCAGTTCAAATCTGGTTCCTGACATTGAGTATCTACTGTTAAGTTCCTGACATTGAGCATCCATTATTAACCCACAGGTTAATAATAGATACTCATACAAATTCGATACGAATCAGCATACATACATGCTATCGTCCGAATGTCTAGAGAGAGAAAATCCTACCCTTTTTCTTAAAGTCTGTATAAAAAAAGAAATAGAATATCTTCCAAATTTGGGAATCTCAATGAGGACCCATTTTTTTGCGCATCCATATATCCATATATAGGAAAAAGAGTTCGATTACTCTGTTTGCTCTAGAAGAGACTGTAAAAAAATTCCTTGAATATCTCGCGGCGTAAAAAGAAAATTAGGTTCGTATCATTCAATGAGCATCTTGTATTTCATAGAATTTTGGAGCAATATAATCCTTACGTAAGGGCCATCCTATCCAACTTTCAGGCATCAAAATACGTTTCAGGCGTGGATGATTATCATAAGAGATTCCCAACATATCATAAGATTCCCGTTCTTGGAAATCCGCACTTTTCCAAATCCAAAAAACAGACGGAATTCTGGGATTTATCCTTGGGGCAAATACTTTAATGCATACCTCCTCTGGCTGATCCACACCATACTCTATTCTCGTAAGATGATACACACTAGCTAAGAGTCCGCCCGGTGCTACATCATAGGCACACTGAGAGCGTAGATAATTGTAACCATATACATATGAAATGACAGCAATGGAATGCCAATCCTCGGGCTTTATTTGTAAAGTTTCGACTCCTTGGTAATCGAAGCCTAAAGATCTATGAACTAACCCATGCTTGACTAGCCAAGCAGACAAACGACCCTGCATTTTTTTAATCTCTCCCGGATTTTCATTTGTATAAGTAGTTCACGTTTACGACGAAATTTTTGAAAATTGAAGTGAAGGGCATTTGCTATTCTTCTGCACAAAAGAAAAGCAGCCTCCCTAATTCACTAATTCGTGGGAAGATACTGAACTTTTGTATTTGAAAAATGTTTCATAAGGTATCTCTGAAGTGGATCGCGATTGATAGACTAATCCTTGATCATAATTTCCAGTATGCGTGCTGCGTCCAACATAAAACTTGTGAGTGGTAGTAAAACATCGATTATTCTGTTGAGACCCAAATCTATCCTCGTAGATTTCTCGAGATACCTTCTTACGAAGTTTTGTTATAGCATCGATAACTGCCTCCGGTTTAGGCGGGCAACCCGGCAAATAAACATCCACAGGAATTAGCTTATCAACTCCTCGAACAGTACTATAAGAATCAGTACTGAACATCCCTCCTGTAATAGTGCAGGCTCCCATAGCAATGACATATTTTGGTTCAGGCATTTGCTCATATAATCTTACTAAAGAGGGAGCCATTTTCATTGTTACTGTGCCGGCTGTTAAAATTAAGTCCGCTTGCCTAGGACTCGATCTTGGTACCAAGCCATAACGATCAAAGTCGAAGCGCGAGCCTATTAATGAAGCAAATTCAATAAAGCAACAACTGGTACCATACAGAAGCGGCCATAAACTGGAGAGTCTTGACCAATTTGAAAGATCATTTGATGTAGTTGAAATAACTGAATTTTGGGTTGTTTGATCAAGTACCGGAAACTCAATGGAATTCATAACTGTCTCAATGTCATTTTTTTCTTCTTTTTTCTTTTTATTGTCTGAATATTCAGGAGCTAAGACCATTCCAACGCTCCTTTTCGCCATGCATAAACTAAACCAACAATTAGGATAAGCACGAAAATTAAAGCTTCTATAAAAACGGATACACCCAATACATCGAAACTCATCGCCCATGGGTAAAGAAAAACCGTTTCAACATCAAAAACAACAAAAACCAGAGCAAACATATAATAACGAATTCGGAATTGTAACCAAGCGTCGCCCATTGGTTCTATGCCCGATTCATAACTAGAAAGTTATGAATCGGGCATAGAACCAATGGGCGACGCTTGGTTACAATTCCGAATTCGTTATTATATGTTTGCTCTGGTTTTTGTTGTTTTTGATGTTGAAACGGTTTTTCTTTACCCATGGGCGATGAGTTTCGATGTATTGGGTGTATCCGTTTTTATAGAAGCTTTAATTTTCGTGCTTATCCTAATTGTTGGTTTAGTTTATGCATGGCGAAAAGGAGCGTTGGAATGGTCTTAGCTCCTGAATATTCAGACAATAAAAAGAAAAAAGAAGAAAAAAATGACATTGAGACAGTTATGAATTCCATTGAGTTTCCGGTACTTGATCAAACAACCCAAAATTCAGTTATTTCAACTACATCAAATGATCTTTCAAATTGGTCAAGACTCTCCAGTTTATGGCCGCTTCTGTATGGTACCAGTTGTTGCTTTATTGAATTTGCTTCATTAATAGGCTCGCGCTTCGACTTTGATCGTTATGGCTTGGTACCAAGATCGAGTCCTAGGCAAGCGGACTTAATTTTAACAGCCGGCACAGTAACAATGAAAATGGCTCCCTCTTTAGTAAGATTATATGAGCAAATGCCTGAACCAAAATATGTCATTGCTATGGGAGCCTGCACTATTACAGGAGGGATGTTCAGTACTGATTCTTATAGTACTGTTCGAGGAGTTGATAAGCTAATTCCTGTGGATGTTTATTTGCCGGGTTGCCCGCCTAAACCGGAGGCAGTTATCGATGCTATAACAAAACTTCGTAAGAAGGTATCTCGAGAAATCTACGAGGATAGATTTGGGTCTCAACAGAATAATCGATGTTTTACTACCACTCACAAGTTTTATGTTGGACGCAGCACGCATACTGGAAATTATGATCAAGGATTAGTCTATCAATCGCGATCCACTTCAGAGATACCTTATGAAACATTTTTCAAATACAAAAGTTCAGTATCTTCCCACGAATTAGTGAATTAGGGAGGCTGCTTTTCTTTTGTGCAGAAGAATAGCAAATGCCCTTCACTTCAATTTTCAAAAATTTCGTCGTAAACGTGAACTACTTATACAAATGAAAATCCGGGAGAGATTAAAAAAATGCAGGGTCGTTTGTCTGCTTGGCTAGTCAAGCATGGGTTAGTTCATAGATCTTTAGGCTTCGATTACCAAGGAGTCAAAACTTTACAAATAAAGCCCGAGGATTGGCATTCCATTGCTGTCATTTCATATGTATATGGTTACAATTATCTACGCTCTCAGTGTGCCTATGATGTAGCACCGGGCGGACTCTTAGCTAGTGTGTATCATCTTACGAGAATAGAGTATGGTGTGGATCAGCCAGAGGAGGTATGCATTAAAGTATTTGCCCCAAGGATAAATCCCAGAATTCCGTCTGTTTTTTGGATTTGGAAAAGTGCGGATTTCCAAGAACGGGAATCTTATGATATGTTGGGAATCTCTTATGATAATCATCCACGCCTGAAACGTATTTTGATGCCTGAAAGTTGGATAGGATGGCCCTTACGTAAGGATTATATTGCTCCAAAATTCTATGAAATACAAGATGCTCATTGAATGATACGAACCTAATTTTCTTTTTACGCCGCGAGATATTCAAGGAATTTTTTTACAGTCTCTTCTAGAGCAAACAGAGTAATCGAACTCTTTTTCCTATATATGGATATATGGATGCGCAAAAAAATGGGTCCTCATTGAGATTCCCAAATTTGGAAGATATTCTATTTCTTTTTTTATACAGACTTTAAGAAAAAGGGTAGGATTTTCTCTCTCTAGACATTCGGACGATAGCATGTATGTATGCTGATTCGTATCGAATTTGTATGAATATCTATTATTAACCCGTGGGTTAATAATGGATGCTCAATGTCAGGAACTTAACAGTAGATACTCAATGTCAGGAACCAGATTTGAACTGGTGACACGAGGATTTTCAGTCCTCTGCTCTACCAACTGAGCTATCCCAACCCTTCTTGAGGCACCATCCCCATCCTACTAGAGGGCTTGGGTATATGTCAATTCAAGAGAATCAAAAAGCATTACAAAATCTTACCCAGGCCCTGGAATTTCCGGAATTTTCAAAAAAGAAAACTTTTGAAGTTGAAAATAATGCTGTGAACTGTGAATGATTCAAACGGGGATTCCTTGATCATAGATTTTCTTTTGTACATATATACCACAAGACTTGTGATACGAGAGAGGCTTTTCTGCTCCGATCCTTTTGTGAAATAGTACACTGAATGATAAATATAGCTAATTTTCGGGCGCTGCCGAAAAAAAAAAAGAGTAGAAGTATAAATAAACAGTTAGGGAGTAAAACGGGCCTTTTTGTGGGGATAGAGGGACTTGAACCCTCACGATTTATAAAGTCGACGGATTTTCCTCTTACTATAAATTTCATTGTTGTCTGTATTGATATTGACATGTAGAACGGGACTCTATCTTTATTCTCGTCCGATTAATCAGTTCGTCAAAAGATATATCAGACTATGGAGTGAGTGGTTTGATCACTGAATATTCGATTCTTCCTTCAACTTGGAATAGATTCACAAAAATGATTCCTTTTTTTTTATGTAAAAAAAATTTTAGGGCGGCATTCATAGAATCTTTGATATTTCAGTACGTATACGTACGTCTCGTATATAGGTTTATCCCCCATTCTTTATGGAGTTTAAATTCAAATTGAATAGAAGGATTCCTCTACCAACGCAGTCAACTCCATTCATTAGAACAGCTTCCATTGAGTCTCTGCACCTATCCTTTTTTTATTCTCGCTTTCAGAAACCCCTTAATTTATTTTCTGAAAACAGGATTTGGCTCAGGATTGCCCATTTTTAATTCCAGGGTTTCTCTGAATTTGAAAGTTATCACTTAGTAGGTTTCCATACCAAGGCTCAATCCAATCAAGTCCGTAGCGTCTACCGATTTCGCCATATCCCCTTTTTAGTTTGAGCCGAAGATCTGGCCGGGATGCCATCCCTTTCTTTTTTTCGTTCATGCTGGAACCGTTAACCGTTGAATTCATTAGATACAGCTTATCTATCTAAAAGGTTTCTCTCTTTACTCCTCTTTGATTTCTTTTTTATCTACCCCTTTTTCTCTATTGAAGGACCTACATTTGGTTTAATCAGAAATGATTCTATCATTGATGTATCCGCAATTCAATATGGATGGATATATATCACATATATATTCCTCTCTTCCTCTCACTTTTCCCGCCCGATTTTAAATACTTGAACGTTCGATTCTTTTTTTAGAATGCCATATTTTTCTTAATTTCTAATAATTTAGAATTAAGATATTGATAATCATATTCATATAAATTATAAATCTAAAAGAGAATTATGGAAAAGAAAAAATGTAGAATTTTTTCCCATTGAAAATTTTGATATCATATATCACTCTATTTATCGTTATATTAATTCTTATGTTATATTATATTGTTATAGAATACCATTCTATTCAGTATTCATTTTTTCTCTATTCATATTCATTATCGATTTTGAATAGCTAAGAGCTAAGTAGTTGACTGAATTCCTATGCACAACACAATTTCTGTTATGTGAGCCCGCTTAGCTCAGAGGTTAGAGCATCGCATTTGTAATGCGATGGTCATCGGTTCGATTCCGATAGCCGGCTTTTCTCTCTTTGTTCCATTTTATACTTTATTACATGATTAATAATGTCTCGTTGAACTCAAGGTATATTGAAAATACTTTTTTCCTTTTCTCAAAAATAGTGGATCTATTATGTCGTAAGAACTTCCAACTATGAATAAAAAACGGATTCGAGCGGTTGGTTAGATCTCTACAGAACAAATTAGGACAAAGTCTCCTTACCTTGCTATATATACAAAAGAGTCTGAATATTGATACAATTCATCTCATTCTTCTTTGTAGTACAGTACTTAACTTCAGTATATTTTTTTCGTTTATCGTTTAGTTCAGTCTTAATTTAGGTTTATTCTGTAAATAAAAAAGGAGTTTTTATGTCTCGTTACCGAGGGCCTCGTTTCAAAAAAATACGCCGTCTGGGGGCTTTACCGGGACTAACTAGTAAACGGCCTAAAGCCGGAAATGATCTTAGAAATCAATCGCGTTCTGGGAAAAAGTCTCAATATCGTATTCGTCTAGAAGAAAAACAAAAATTGCGGTTTCATTATGGTCTGACAGAGCGACAATTACTTAAATATGTTCGTATCGCCGGAAAAGCCAAAGGGTCAACTGGTCAGGTTTTATTACAATTACTTGAAATGCGTTTGGATAACATACTTTTTCGATTGGGTATGGCTTCGACCATTCCTGGAGCTCGGCAATTAGTTAACCATAGACATATTTTAGTTAATGGCCATATAGTAGATATACCAAGTTATCGCTGCAAACCCTGAGATATTATTACGACGAGGGATGAACAAAAATCCAAAGCTCCTGTTCAAAATTATCTTGATTCATCCTCCCATGAAGAATTGCCAAAACATTTGACTCTTCACTCATCCCAATATAAAGGGTTAGTCAATCAAATAATAGATAGTAAGTGGGTCGGCTTGAAAATAAACGAGTTGCTAGTCGTAGAATATTATTCCCGTCAGACTTGAACCTAACTCAAATAGCAAGGCAAGGATTCGGAGAATTTTTCCCCCTTTTCGCCGAAGTAAATTGACCGAAGCTAAGGGGTTTGATCCGGATATTTTTCCCATTCATGTATCATAAATGGATCCGCGGGGATTTTTTTATGTCTTGGCGACCCTTTAATCAGTATTTTTCGTACCACCCCAATTAGGAATATAGAATTCATTTCAAAGAAAGGTCTACCTCGTGGAATAATCCTATTCCTTGTTATTTGATCCATTGTGGTCAATAACGCTCTTGAATTAGGCAAAGATAAGGAAAGAGAGGGATTCGAACCCTCGGTAAACAAAAGCCTACATAGCAGTTCCAATGCTACGCCTTCAACCACTCGGCCATCTCTCCTACAAAATTTTATGATTATGACCCAGAAATCGGGTGAATAGCGAGCCATTCATATTTATTTTTGCAGTATAGGTACGACTAACCGATTATAACAATTCGAAATATGAAAATGGATGGGATTTTGGTCATAGAATTATTATTCTATTCTTTTTCCTTCTTTGAATCATAATCTGTAGGAAATATTAATTGAATGTTTAGAACGAGTCTTTTTTTATGTTATTTCGTCCTGTACAATTCCTTTGTTTGTGGGATTCTTTTCCCATGCGAGGTAATGAGAAGAATTATAGAATGGATTGCGAACTATGCCTAGATCACGGATAAATGGAAATTTTATTGATAAGACCTCTTCAATTGTGGCCAATATCTTATTACGCATAATTCCGACAACTTCCGGAGAAAAAGAGGCATTTACCTATTATAGAGATGGTGTGATTTGATTCTATTTAGTGTTCTCCGTCTTACGAGTAAAGGAACGCAGGGTTGGATTCGGTATAAAACGAAAGGCGTTTATTGAAATAAATCTGCAAAAAATCTACGCTTCTTGAAGGTGAAGTTTGGAAATAGAACAATTCCTTCTATTGTGTATCCCCGATTGATGCAGCCTCAGATACTTCAATTTTCTAATCTAGTATTGAACGAAAGGTTACACCTATAGGTTCTTCTGTATTAGAGGTCCATCCTACTCCATCAGTACCAATAGGCGGCATAGGGGAAGAAGCACTACACCTAGGAATCAACAAAAAAAACTTTGTTATAAATTATCCCTTTCCTTATCGGGATCGGAACTAACAAGAATGGTTGGGACAACAAACATCCATCTCGTTTGTACTTTGGATACCTATATAACCATCAAAGACTGTTGAAGTGACTAATTCCTGGAAATAGGGGGCGTTGAGGACAAAGAAATTGTTGGAGTAACCTTTTCTATCTAGCAACAACACGATTAGTGTTAAGAAAAGACCTCTTGCAGGAAGGCTGGCTAGAGATTTCTTGTAAAAACACTAGTCCCTGTCAGTTCATAATGAGAATATTTCAATATTCTTTTGGTTCCATGGATTATTATCATTCATTATGCACAGAAGGGAGGAGCCGTATGAGATGAAAATCTCACGTACGGTTCTGAAACGGGGATTCTTTGAATAGAATGAACGACCGTAACGGATGTCAGCTCAATCCGAAGGAAATTATGCGGAAGCTTTACAGAATTATTATGAAGCTATGAGACTAGAAATTGATCCCTATGATCGAAGTTATATACTGTATAACATAGGCCTTATCCACACAAGTAACGGAGAACATACAAAAGCTTTGGAATATTATTTCCGGGCACTAGAACGAAATCCATTCTTACCACAAGCTTTTAATAATATGGCCGTGATCTGTCATTACGTGCGACTATCTCCACTATAGAAAGAGGGAAAGAAAGATAAAATACGCTAGTAAATACTAGAGGATAGGCTTTCTACATATGTATCGTACAAAGCAACGATTTTTATTAGCTGTAGCAAAGAAAGATACTTCATAAAAGCCAAAAAATGAAGAAATGAATATGCCTATAATACTATATTCTATGGATAGATAAAAGATCTAATTGATAGGGGAAGCGCCGTAAAGATCAATTAGTGAGATTTTGGGTCGATACAATAAGAAAAAACTGCTTACTTATGTCATGATATGAGATATAAGTTAGGAATCAACTTATGTAATAGGGTTGATCCACTAAGGTATTGAGCAGCGGTGTAGCATCAGATCCCAAAGATAGTAAGTCCTTTCTTTCTTAGAGAGGAAAGTCTTTTTCAAAGATTCTATATGAAAATGAAACGGAGATAGTTACCTTTCAGAAAAAGATAACTATAGTGGGGTTCATTTTTCTGAAGGTAGGAGAAAAGATAAAACTTATTTTGAATCAAAATGAAAGTTTAAAACTTATGTAAATGTAATTAACCCCTTCTGGTTAACCCGAGAAACAAAAATGGGATAGATTTATGAAAAATCTTATTTAGTTAGATAGGGTCGATTAAGATAAGATGGGACACCAAAATAATTTATTGCTGAGCCGTATGAGGTAGGAAACTCTCAAGTACGGTTCTAAGGGAAGGAATCGACCCACCTATTCCGACCGAGGAGAACAGGCCATTCGGCAGGGAGATTCTGAAATTGCGGAAGCTTGGTCCGATCAAGCTGCGGAGTATTGGAAACAAGCTATAGCGCTTACTCCAGGTAATTATATTGAAGCGCATAATTGGTTGAAGATCACGCGGCGGTTTGAATAAGAACACTCTTTATCCGTCAGTAAAAAAAATGGATCTTTCCTCTGGGAAGAGCTAATCAAGGAATTCATTGTATCCCTTCTAAGATTGTTCTGTTCTATTTCGTTTAGTACCTCGTAGGCATAAACGATACCCGACTACAGTACATCATACATCCCTTTTTGCTATTCAAACTAAAAAAGCCTTTGAATGTGGATACTGGGGTCTTGGTCTTATTCATGACTGCCCCAATGAAGTGATTTGGAATCGAGCAATAGTCATACGTTCTATGTAAGATACGAAGCAGCTCCATCTAAGCACCTGTAATTTACATATGAATCCAAAAAAGAGTTTTTGTGTCAAGTCAAAGCCGGGAAAGGATTTTCAAATATTATAAAGGTCCGTTGAGCGCCTCATGGCTATGTCATAATAGATCCGAACACTTGCCCCGGATCGACTTCCAGATCATAATTGCTCTAGTAAATAACTAAACAAAATAAATAGCTGGGAGATAGGAAGGAAAGGAACTAATTATAAATAGATTTCAGAAGTTCACTAATTACTTGACTGTTGGCAGGTCTCTTTGTATGTGTTGTCCGGAAAGAGGAGGACTCAATGATTATTCGTTCGCCGGAACCAGAAGTTAAAATTTTGGTGGATAGGGATCACGTAAAAACTTCTTTCGAGGAATGGGCCAGACCAGGTCATTTCTCAAGAACAATAGCTAAAGGCCCTGATACTACCACTTGGATCTGGAACCTACATGCCGATGCTCACGATTTCGATAGCCATACCAGTGATTTGGAGGAGATCTCCCGAAAAGTATTTAGTGCCCATTTCGGTCAACTCTCCATCATATTTCTTTGGCTGAGTGGCATGTATTTCCACGGTGCCCGTTTTTCCAATTATGAAGCATGGCTAAGCGATCCTACTCACATTAGACCCAGCGCTCAGGTGGTTTGGCCAATCGTGGGCCAAGAAATATTGAATGGTGATGTGGGTGGGGGTTTCCGAGGAATACAAATAACCTCTGGGTTTTTTCAGATTTGGAGAGCGTCCGGAATAACTAGTGAATTACAACTCTATTGTACTGCAATTGGTGCATTGGTCTTTGCGGCGTTAATGCTTTTTGCTGGTTGGTTCCATTATCACAAAGCTGCTCCAAAGTTGGCTTGGTTCCAAGATGTAGAATCCATGTTGAATCACCATTTAGCGGGGTTACTAGGACTTGGATCTCTTTCTTGGGCGGGACACCAAATACATGTCTCGTTACCAATTAACCAATTTCTAGACGCTGGAGTAGATCCTAAGGAGATCCCACTTCCCCATGAATTTATCTTGAACCGGGATCTTTTGGCTCAACTTTATCCAAGTTTTGCCGAGGGAGCAACCCCGTTTTTCACCTTGAATTGGTCAAAATATGCCGAATTTCTTACTTTTCGTGGAGGATTAGATCCAGTAACAGGGGGTCTATGGCTGACCGATATTGCACATCATCATTTAGCTATTGCAATTCTTTTCCTGATAGCCGGTCACATGTATAGGACTAACTGGGGGATTGGTCATGGCCTGAAAGATATTTTAGAGGCTCATAAAGGTCCATTTACAGGCCAGGGCCATAAAGGGCTCTATGAAATCCTAACAACGTCATGGCATGCTCAATTATCTCTAAATTTAGCTATGTTAGGCTCTTTAACCATTGTTGTAGCTCACCATATGTATGCCATGCCCCCTTATCCATATCTAGCTACTGACTACGGTACAGTACTTTCGTTGTT
>JAJJMC010021488.1:5575-28075 GCA_023531435.1 Papaver californicum | reverse complement strand
TTGTCTTTCGGAGAGATGGCCGAGTGGTTGATAGCTCCGGTCTTGAAAACCGGTATAGTTCTTTGTTCAGAACTATCGAGGGTTCGAATCCCTCTCTCTCCTTTTTCTCATTGAATAGATTTCTTTCTTTATTGTTTTGGCTTAACCTGGTATCATAAGGTGGAATGGCTCGGCTAGGTGGGATAGCCGAGCCAGAAAAAAGAAAGTAAAAAGGAACACTTTTTAAGTATGACCTAATCCAAATGATGGAATCAAATTGATTCCTACTTCAGGCATTTGATCTCCTGTCTCAGTTAAGAGGGGTCATGAAAAGAACAGGTTCCAAATCACGATCAATTCCTTTTTCAAATCCTGCTGCAGCTGCACGAGCTCTTCCCGCATGCCATAAATGACCCACGAATAGGAAGAATCCTAGAACAAAATGAGAGGTAGCTAACCAACTTCTAGGAGAAACATAATTGACTGCATTGATCTCAGTAGCTACACCACCCACGGAATTTAAGGAACCTAAAGGAGCATGGGTCATATATTCCGCAGAACGCCGTTCTTGCCAAGGTTGGATGTCTTTTTTCAGCCTGCTCAAGTCCAAGCCATTTGGACCCCTTAGAGGTTCCAACCAGGGAGCGCGGAGGTCCCAAAAACGTATAGTTTCTCCTCCAAAAATGACCTCCCCTGTTGGGGAACGCATTAGATATTTACCTAAACCGGTAGGTCCTTGAGCGGATCCCACGTTAACCCCAAGACGTTGGTCTCTAACTAGAAAAGTGAATGCTTGCGCTTGAGAAGCTTCTGGCCCAGTGGGCCCGTAAAATTCACTAGGATAAGCAGTATTATTGAACCAGACAAAACAACAAGCGATGAAACCAAAGACGGATAAAGCAGCTAAACTATAAGACAAGTAAGCCTCCCCAGACCATACAAGGGCGCGACGGGCCCATGCAAAGGGTTTGGTTAAGATATGCCAGATTCCACCAAATATACAAATGGAACCTAACCATACATGCCCTCCAATTATATCTTCTAAGTCGTCTACACTAACAATCCATCCTTCTCCTCCAAAAGGAGATTTTAGTACCACTATAGGCAATAGGTGTCCATAAGGTCTTGAACCTTTGATTGGTGAGAAATTACCGGAACTAATTGATGGACAGTGAACGCGATGTCTTGAACTGCCATTGTTCGGTGTAGTTCATCAATAAATTCCACGCGTGATATCACTCTAGGTGTTGTCCAGTTCGTGTCGTTGTGTCCATTTTGGCCCTGCACGTATCCCGTTTCTCAGATTGCTCTAGAGAATCAGCTCAATTCTCATAGGAAACGACCCACTTCCAAATTCAGATAGGTGAGTTCCATTAAGAGTGTTTACTGCTACACCCTACTTCAATCTTAAATTGAAACTATAAAACTCATTAAGACTTAATAAAAAATCATCCTTCACATGCAGTCATACTATCACGTCTACACCATAGGGAAGGGACTTAGAATGAAATTCTCTGAAAGTGTTTCCTTTAACCCACCACAAATTAGTTGTCTCATTCAAAACCTTGATCTTGGGATCTCCAGTCAGCAAGGTTGAGTATCCTTCATGGCAAGTTTATTTAATGAGCTTAATCCCAATCCCCCTCGATGCATTAATAACTATCTCCTTGGACAAACCTTTCGTCAAAGGGTCTATGATATTCTCCTTAGACCTCACAAAGTCAATAGAAATAACACCAGTTGAGATTAGTTGTTTCAGGGAATTATGTCTTCTGCGAATGTGTATAGACTTCCCATTATAGTTGTTATTTTTAGCATTAGCTATTGCATCTTGACTATCACAATGTATTGATATATCTGGCACAGGCCTATTCCAAAGAGGAATGTCTTCTGAAAAGCATCTTAGCCAAGCGGCTTCCTCTCCTGCTTTATCTAACGCAATAAACTCTGATTCCATAATGGATCGAGCTATACATGTCTGTTTGGAACTCTTCCAAGATACAGACCTTCCTGCTAGAGTGAAAACATATCCACTCGTAGACTTAGACTCCTCTGAGTCTGATATCCATAAGAAGTGATATTGTGTTAAGTTGTTGGATCTGCAACAATAAAAATACTAAAACAGAAGATGTTAACGTTAATTAAATCTCTGAATTTATTTGCACACAAAGGACAGAGCCACCTGCCCAACAAATTTTCCTTAACACAATAGTCAACGGGTACTTCTCAAGAATGAGAGATGCTATACCCCCACAGCGAAGATGTGTCCAGGATAGAACTGACCGTTATGACTAGTTTAAGCACAATATTAGTCACCCACTCAAACGAACTCAACAACAATTGCAAAAGGGAAGTAAACATTCAAAGCGCAAAACAAAGCAGGAAGAGGGGAAAAGAAGGCAGGATAGTAGCTGCTTCTGGTGTAAGTTGAAATGACGAAGTCGTTTTTCTTTTTATAGGCGGAAAGAAGAGAATAGATGTAATGGTAATTGAATGAGAATCAATTTCGTGCATGGAGCACGGACATAAATTGTAAAACGGAATTAAAACGGGCAAATTTAAATCAATTCCAAATTCAAAATTTAAATCAATTTAAATTCCGTCGGGTCAGGCGCACCCCACATTAATTTAATTTTAAATTCTTTAAGGAAATAATTCAAAAATATTTTGTCCAAAAAGATAAGTCTTGGTTGCCCATCTTTTCTTTCATTTCGGGAGAAATACGATCGGGGGGGGCTAATTCGAATCCCTCAGGCAAAATAAGAACAGCCCCTACATTCAAAGCCCCCTTTTTCCCATTAGCAAGAACCTGTTTCAGTTGCATATCATAAGGGATTCTTACAACTGCTTCAAATACAGTATCAGGAAGTATCGCTTGTGGAACCTCAATATCCACAGGCTTATTAGCTAAATGGCAATTGGCACAGACAATACGCCCAGTCGCCTCTCGTGGATTTTCATAACCTTGATGCGCAAAAATGGGATATGCATATGAAGTAGATGGCCAAGTTATTACATATAGCATGATCGATACAGAAATGGATCGAGCCATCTGCTCCTTTATCCGAGAAAAGATATTTCTTTTTTGCATGGTCCAATCGTTGATCCCGAGAATTTCTACAATAAATTAGGTAGGTTACTAGTATAGTTCCCTATCCACGATTCTGCTATTGTAATGGAATAATTTTACTCGAATGGAATACAGGAAGAATCTCTGGGATGGGTATAAATAGAAAAGGTAAGTAAGATTTGGAATGCTTTGTTTATGTATGTACAAACAAAGTAACAAACATTATGATTTGATTAATATCGGTGAATCAGCCTTTAGTCATTCATTGAATGATAAATCACTACAAGTGACGGAGATACGCGATTTAAATAACGGAAAATCCAATATTTTAAAAGTGTATCTAGAATTACTGGGAAAGTGGAAACAAGACCAGATATAATTTGATCATTATGATAAAATCCAAAATCCTTGGAGATAGAGCCAATCATTAGTTCCCAACCATGAGGCGAATGGAATCCGATACATAAATCAGTTAATAAAAGAATAGAAAAAGCTTTTATTGTGTCACTTAAGTTATAGAGGAATTCTTTCACCCAAGAATTAAGAACGAGAAGTTCTTCATTACCTAGAATAGAATAACCACTTAGAATAGCGAAACAGATTATATTTGTCGAGAAGTGCAAAATGCTATGAATATGACCCTCAATGTGCATCTTGACCAATTGTAGCGTTTCCTTGTGGATTTCTATACGTAGTTTTTGTATATGTTTCTCCGGGTACTCCTTTATCATTTCGTCCAAAAAGAAAAGTTCTTCTAATTCTATGAATTTTTCTAGAAGATTCTTTTCTTTAATATCAGTCAAAAACATTTCGGATTGCCTAGTATTCCACCAATTTGTAACCCAGGATTCCATATTTTTATTAAATGAGAGAGAAACCCACCAGGGTAAAAATATAATAGATGCAAGATATGTGAGGGTATTGAATGTTTTCTTTTGTGGCATTTTTAATCTGTAAATTACTAATGAAACTACCTCTTTCGTCGACTCTATCCGATCGAATATTTCTATGAAGCATGAGTTCGATAACAAGGTATCGAACCTATGGATCTACGCCTCCTTTTTTTTTTTTTAGTTAGTCCTTGGATCAAGAAAGAACATAGAAATAAGAGTAAGGGTTTGCTTCGCTTCGAATGAAGAAAAAAGTTTCCGGGTCTTTCAATTAGTCAAATTAGAAACATTAGTCAAATTAGAAACAATTGCATCTTTTCGATTAATGTCCGAAAGAGCCGCCTTTGTTAGATCAATTATTGCGAAGGGCTACCTACAGCCCAGGAATAATGGAGGGAAATTTTGAAAAATATTGAGATAATGGTGAAATCAAAAATGAGTGGCAAAACCTGATAAAGTTTGGATATTTATAGTTATTAAGGGATCTAATCATTGATGATCAAGCAGGAAAAAGGCGTAGAAAAAGAAAAATCGCTTGACAAAAAAAAAGAGGAGTTATTTACAATATAGAATCCATCTGTATCTAACGTAACAATTCAAAATAGTAGACCCCCAAAAAAGAAAAATTATAGTCTGAAAGAATTGCGTTTTTTTTGTTTCCACAAAAAAAGTTTCGTTTTCTGTTTATTCCATATACATCCACTTTTGCTCGAATGAACGTTCTGAAAAAACTTAAGTTAAGTTCTATAAAATGAAGATTCATTAGTTCTGTTTCTTTCCCCATGCTAACAAAACATTAATTCTTCGCAGTTCATTTCAAAATACTTCAATTGGTACGCGCAAGAAATAGGCCAATTCCGCCGCTTTTTGTTCAATTTCTCGTGGAGTCAGGTTCTCATCAGTACGAGTCAAGGGAATGGCTCCCTGACCTCTGATTTCCATATAAAGGACACGACGCGGAAAAAGACCCTCTTTAATTTCGATTCTAATCGACTGGACATCTCTCATAAGGAATCGAAGGAAGATACGACGATTTATTCCAGGAAATCCCCAACGAAAAATACACACTATTCCTTCTTTTCGATCGAATCGGTCATAACCACTACCTACATTCCACGAAATTGTGCACCACAAATAGGAGCTAATGAACAGACCCGCGATCCCATAGAAAGACATAACGATGCCTTGTGGAAAAAAGAGGATTTCCTGAGACGGGAATAAGGATATCAGATTCCTACCAAGATAACTAGAAGTTCCAACCAATAAGAACCCTAGTGAACCTAAAAGAAGGATACAGGCCCAGCAGAAATTACTTGTTTTTCGAGACCCCGTTATAAGTTCTATCCATATACGTTCTGAGCGCCAGTTCATACTAGATCAAGTTGCATTTTTTTGGAATTGAGAGAATAACCCAAATGAATTTTACTTTACTTTTTTTGTTCCCGAAGTAACTCTCATCAACTAGCACTATTATGATGTGAACCATTAGAAATAATTCATCAAATTGGTTAGATATAAAAGCGTCTGCTTCATAGGGATCTAGACAATCTTATTTTTTTGAACATGAAGAAATAAAAAAGCCATTGCAATTGCCGGGAAAACTAAGCCCACTAAAGGCACAAAAATAGAGGGTAAATCAAAAGTTGTCATAGAATGGATACCTCGATTTAAAATTTGTACCTGTTATAAAGATATCTTATGATAAGTATATCTATTTATTATAAGTATAGAATAATAAGTGCAAGGAATGTAGAACTAAATATGAGTTCTCACGGGAGATATTGAAATAGGCACGATTTCAATTCTATTATTTTATACATTTGAATTTTTCTATATCTATAATACGTAAGAGGATAAGATGAAATTCTTTTTCTTCATAAAATTTTGCCAAAACAAAAGAAGAATGCATTCTTTTATCCTGTTGATCGAAACTTCCTGATTACTAATCATGAATATAGCACCAATTATAGGTATAAAATACAGCTCTAGAGGAAAAATTTTAAAGTAAGTATCCGAAACTTTTGATTCTTCTTACAATATAAATGGATCTTATGCCCGTAATGAAAACGAACTCTTCTTTTTTTTCTTTACCGATAACTAAAAAACTTCTTTTCCGCAAATAAAAAAACGGAATTGAATGCTCTACTTGATTGAATTTTGATTTAAGGGAAAGAAACCGTGAAGCTGAAATAACTCATTCAGAACACTTTTTAAAGGATTACGTGGTACGATTGAGTCCAATAAGCCCTTGTGGAATAAATACTCAGCCGCCTGGGAACCATCAGGTACTGTCTTATTCAATGTTTGTTCAATTACTCTTTTACCCGCAAATGCAATGTAGGCATTAGGCTCGACAATAATGATATCTCCCAACATACCAAAACTTGCAGTCACCCCACCGGTTGTAGGAGATGTAAGGATTGATACATAGAATAACTTTTTATTTGATTGATAATTATATGAAGCGGAAGATATTTTAGCCATTTGCATCAAGCTCAAACTTCCTTCTTGCATGCGCGCTCCTCCCGAAGCACAAACTATAATAAGAGGGAGAGCTTTACGAGTCGCATGCTCGATCAAACGGGTAATTTTCTCGCCTACTACGGATCCCATACTGCCCCCCATGAACTGAAAATCCATAACCCCAATAGCTATGGGAATACCATTTAGTTGACCTATGCCTGTTTGAATAGCCTCGGTTAACCCTGTTTTTCTTTGATAAGAATCGATACGATCTTTATAAGGTTCCTCTTCTGAATGAAATTCAATGGGGTCCATAGAAACCATGTCTTCATTCATAGGATCCCAAGTGCCCGGATCAACCGAAAACTCGATTCTATCTGAACTGCTCATTTTCAAATGATATCCGCATTGTTCACAAACATTTAGTTTTGACTTAAAAAATTTCTTATAATTTAACCCATAACAACTTTCGCATTGAACCCACAAATGTCTGTATTTTTTATTTATATCGAGATCATTATATCTTCTTCTCATATTGAAATCGCTTCTATTTGTGCTAATTTGTATACTGGAACTCTCGTTGTCACTACTATTTACACTTTCATTACAAATGTAACTATACATGTAACTGTCGCTGTAATTGTAACTACCGGCTGAAATGTAATTATCAATACTGATTTCA
This sequence comes from Papaver californicum, assembly GCA_023531435.1. Classification (NCBI taxonomy): domain Eukaryota; kingdom Viridiplantae; phylum Streptophyta; class Magnoliopsida; order Ranunculales; family Papaveraceae; genus Papaver; species Papaver californicum. The sequence goes on along the minus strand of JAJJMC010021488.1, from coordinate 20,991 downwards.
GAACGAAGATAACTATCAATGCAATGAAAAATGTGATTATTCCAACTATATTGAGTATCATACATATAACGATCGTAGTTGTGATTGTTACTTTGAGAACCATTATTCAGATAACTAAAAAAGGCACTTTCTAGTTCATTCATAAAAGAGCGATCGTTATCAATCTCGAAAAGAAAATTTTCAATATTTAAATATATCGAATAATTGTTACCATTACGATCCCTAACTAAAAAGAGGTCATCAGAGATCAAACTCCGAATGTCCCTGACATCGAAAAAAGTATCCATATTATTAGAACTGGAATTATCACTATCGTCCCAACTATCAATTTTTTTATCCCTATCATATATAACGGGATCTTCACTTCCACTGGTATTTTCAATAGGACCAAGACTATCCATTGATTTACTTAGCCCAGACCTATGTTTTAATTCCTCGTTAAACAACATCGAATGGAACACCTTTTTTCCATAGAGCTTGCCTGCCCCCCTATTTGAATGTAAATACAATAGATGAATAGTCATTCGATGAATAATCATTTGAATATATCCTCTCGGAATAAGCATATAGATCCAATAGAATAATTAACTAATCACGGATGAGTCTTGAAAAAAAATCTTTTTTTGTGGGAATCTGGATATCACTTCACTATCAATCTATATGATGGAACCCTTTCTTCAATTAGAATAGAAAGAGAGGGTTATCCCGTGCCATGTACAAATTCGAATCAAAAAAATTTGTTCTCTCCTAGGAAGAATTCATTTTTGGAGAACTTTGGAGAATAATAAGTTTCTATTGCAATGCGGAAGGAAAAGGACAATATACGGGACGGGGATAAAGCGTTGTGACCATTGGCTCGATTCGACCATAGTCCGGAATTTAGGGGTATAGAAAATATTCTACTAATCCCATCTCAAGGATCCATAGGATTAATTATGGATCCAACAACTGAAGGATTTTCATTGTTGAGTCTTAGATCTTGTATTTAAGATTTTGTATACCGAAATCCAGTATGTATATATGCCTGGAAAATGAAATAGGAACCTTATTCATTATTCGGCTCAATCCTTTTTTAGTAAAAGATTGGGCCGAGTTTAATTGCAATTTAATTAAAGGAACGAATGGTAATTACTGGATTACAAAGTATCCATTGCTTCAAATTCGAATTTGATTTCCTTCCATACTTCACAAGCAGCTGCTAGCTCAGGGCTCCATTTGCAAGCTTCACGGATAATGTCATTACCTTGACGAGCAAGATCACGTCCCTCATTACGCGCTTGTACACACGCTTCTAGGGCTACTGGATTTGCTACGGCACCCGGTGCATTACCCCAAGGGTGTCCTAAAGTTCCTCCACCGAACTGTAGTACAGAGTCATCTCCAAAGATCTCGGTCAGAGCAGGCATATGCCAAACGTGAATACCACCTGAAGCCACAGGCAGAACACCCGGTAGAGAAACCCAATCTTGGGTGAAATAAATACCACGACTTCGGTCTTTTTCAATATAATCATCACGTAGTAAATCAACAAAGCGCAAGGTTATTTCCCTTTCCCCTTCCAGTTTACCTACTACGGTACCAGAGTGAATATGATCTCCACCAGAAATACGTAATGCTTTCGCTAGTACACGGAAGTGGATACCATGATTCTTCTGTCTATCAATAACTGCATGCATTGCGCGGTGGATGTGAAGAAGTAAGCCATTATCTCGGCAATAATGAGCCAAGCTAGTATTTGCAGTGAATCCCCCCGTTAAATAGTCATGCATTACGATAGGAACTCCCAATTCTCTGGCAAATACAGCCCTTTTCATCATCTCTTCGCATGTACCTGCAGTAGCATTCAAGTAATGTCCTTTGATTTCACCTGTTTCGGCCTGTGCTTTATAAATTGCTTCGGCACAAAATAAGAAACGGTCTCTCCAACGCATAAAGGGTTGTGAGTTCACGTTTTCATCATCCTTGGTAAAATCAAGTCCACCGCGGAGACATTCATAAACCGCCCTACCATAGTTCTTAGCAGATAACCCCAATTTTGGTTTAATAGTACATCCCAATAGGGGACGACCATACTTATTCAATTTATCTCTTTCAACTTGGATACCGTGAGGTGGGCCTTGGAAAGTTTTAACATAAGCAACAGGAATTCGCAGATCCTCCAGACGTAGAGTGCGAAGCGCTTTGAACCCAAATACATTACTCACGATGGAAGTAAACATGTTAGTAACAGAACCTTCTTCAAAAAGATCTAAAGGATAAGCTACATAACAAATATATTGATTTTCTTCTCCAGCAACGGGCTCGATGTCGTAGCATCTTCCTTTGTAACGATCAAGGCTGGTAAGTCCATCGGTCCACACAGTTGTCCATGTACCAGTAGAAGATTCGGCAGCTACCGCGGCCCCTGCTTCCTCAGGTGGAACTCCAGGTTGAGGAGTAACTCGGAATGCTGCCAAGATATCAGTATCCTTGGTTTCATAGTCAGGAGTATAATAAGTCAATTTGTAATCTTTAACACCAGCTTTGAATCCAACACCTGCTTTAGTCTCTGTTTGTGGTGACATAAGTCCCTCCCTACAACGCATGAATTAAGAATTCTCACAACGACAAGGTCTACTCGACATGAATTAGCCGTTAATGAAACCTTTCACAGGAATCTTTCACAAAACTCTCAACAAATATTATCAACTAATCAGAATGGTTGGTTGTTAGACTACGGTATTTGATTCGCCAAATACATCAACATCATTATTGTATACTCTTTCATATGTATGGCGCAACCCAATCCCTGTTTTTCAAGTTTCTAATCCCGTACTTTTTTTAATCTAAATTTAGAAAAAAAAGGAAATTCACTCTTGACAGTGCTATATGTTGTATATGTAAATCCTAGATGTAAAACTATCTGGAATTCGTCCCTGAAAAGGTAGAGAAGAGGCGGAAAACTATATGCTGAAATAAGAAACAATGGCCAATGTGAAAAAAAAATGAATCATAAATAGAGTTCAGGTTCGAATTCCATAGAAAATATGGGTGGGATTGTCTATAATGCTAGAGAACTGAAACGCTCCCTCATGGTTTTTATCCATCTACCTTTTTTTTAGGTTGTGAAATTGGAAAATTCACTCATTGAACGAGTAAACAATCGAACTGGAGTCGCTTGAATGGTACCAACGAAATCAAGTGCTAACTCCTATTTATTATTGAATTAACCGATCAACCTGCTTGCTATCGGACATTTTTTCTTCGGTTTACAAAATGCAAAGAATTTCTACATATTTCACTTTATTATCATTATGAAAACAAATCCTACCCCTTCGGGTCTCGGGGTTTCCGCACTTGAAGAAAAAAACCTGGGGCGTGTCGCTCAAATCATTGGTCCGGTGCTAGATGTATCCTTTCCCCCGGGTAAGATGCCTAATATTTATAACGCTTTGGTAGTTAAGGGCCGAAATACTGACGGCGAGCTAATTAATGTTACTTGTGAGGTACAGCAATTATTAGGAAATAATCGAGTGAGAGCTGTAGCTATGAGTGCTACAGATGGTCTGAAGAGAGGAATGGAGGTTATTGACACGGGAGCTGCTCTAAGTGTTCCAGTTGGTGGGGGGACTCTCGGACGAATTTTCAACGTTCTTGGAGAGCCTGTTGATAATTTAGGTCCTGTAGATACTCGCACAACATCTCCTATTCATAGATCTGCGCCTGCCTTTATACAATTAGATACAAAATTATCTATTTTTGAAACAGGGATCAAAGTAGTTGATCTTTTAGCTCCTTATCGACGTGGGGGTAAAATAGGACTATTCGGGGGGGCTGGAGTGGGTAAAACAGTCCTTATCATGGAATTGATCAACAACATTGCCAAAGCTCATGGAGGCGTATCCGTATTTGGCGGAGTGGGCGAGCGTACTCGTGAGGGGAATGATCTTTACATGGAAATGAAAGAGTCTGGAGTAATTAATGAACAAAATCTTGCAGAATCAAAAGTAGCTCTAGTCTATGGTCAGATGAATGAACCGCCGGGAGCTCGTATGAGAGTTGGTTTGACTGCCCTAACCATGGCAGAATATTTCCGGGATGTTAATGAACAAGATGTCCTTCTATTTATCGACAATATTTTCCAATTTGTCCAAGCAGGATCCGAAGTATCTGCTTTATTAGGCAGAATGCCTTCTGCTGTGGGTTATCAACCTACCCTTAGTACAGAAATGGGTACTTTGCAAGAAAGAATTACTTCTACCAAAGAGGGGTCTATAACTTCTATTCAAGCAGTTTATGTACCTGCGGACGATTTGACCGACCCTGCCCCTGCCACGACATTTGCACATTTAGATGCTACTACCGTACTATCAAGAGGACTAGCTTCAAAAGGTATCTATCCAGCAGTAGATCCTCTTGATAGTACGTCAACTATGCTCCAACCTCGCATCGTTGGTGAAGAACATTATGAAATTGCGCAAAGAGTTAAGCAAACTTCACAACGTTACAAAGAACTTCAGGATATTATAGCTATCCTTGGGTTGGACGAATTATCTGAAGAGGATCGTTTAACCGTAGCAAGAGCACGAAAAATTGAGCGTTTCTTATCACAACCCTTCTTCGTAGCAGAAGTATTTACGGGCTCTCCAGGGAAATATGTTGGTCTAGCAGAAACCATTAGGGGGTTTCAACTGATCCTTTCCGGAGAATTAGATGGTCTTCCTGAGCAGGCCTTTTATTTGGTAGGTAACATCGATGAAGCTACCGCGAAGGCTGTGAACTTAGAAGTGGAGAGCAAATTGAATAAATGACCTTAAATCTTTGTGTACTAACCCCGAATCAAATTGTTTGGGATTCAGAAGTGAAAGAAATAGTTTTATCTACTAATAGTGGCCAAATCAGTGTATTACCAAACCACGCCCCTATTGCCACAGCTGTAGATATAGGTATTTTGAGACTACGCCTTAATGACCAATGGTTAAAAATAGCTCTGATGGGTGGTTTTGCTAGAGTAGGCAATAATGAGATTACCATTTTAGTAAATGATGCGGAGAAGGGTAGTGACATTGATCCACAAGAAGCTCAGCAAGCTCTTGAAATAGCTGAGGCTAACTTAAGTCGGGCTGAGGGCAAGAGACAAACTATTGAAGCGAATTTAGCCGTCAGACGAGCTAGGACGCGAGTAGAGGCTATCAATTCAATTTCATAACTAATTGGTGCGCCGCAATAAAAAAGTGAATTCCGTTTATACACCATATTTTGGTTCTGCGGATTGAGTCGAATCAACTGTAATGGCATTTCTCTAAAATAAAAGGGAGGGTGGGTAGAAAAACTTATTAGATACTAATTACTCCGGTATCTAATAAGTTCTACCTACTATTGGATTTGAACCAATGACTCCCGCCGTATGAAAGCAATACTCTAACCACTGGGTTAAGTAGGTCATTTATCATCACAAAGAGAAAGAAAGGGGCTTGTCATATCGATGAATTATAGATGCAATCTAATTTCGAAGCAATACCAATTCTTGGCAGGAAACAGATCAGAAGCTATCATGTTGGATCATAGAAGATTCATCTTGACAAGAAATTATTTCCATGATAAACTATCTATCACAAGGGCTATAGCTCAGTTGGTAGAGCAACTCGTTTACACGCGCGCCAATGTTTTTCAGGGGAGTCCATCATGCAATCAAAAAAATTGATCTTATTGATAAATCAGTGTCTTACTCTATATATTCGAGGGAACAATAGCCTGACAAATAGTTGGTTCGGTCCGCTTTGGGTGCCAATTTAGGCTCCAAATAGAACCCATCATTGATTCGATAATTGATAAGGTGAATACACAGCCCATTCAATGCTAGGCATAATGAGTATAAGGACCTCAAAAAAATATCTTTTCGTAATATGAACTTTAAGGTGTATGAAGTTTCATATTTGACTCTTTGAGCAGAGCGATAGAGACTCCATTTAACTTAGGTTGATATAGGCCAGAGGCAGACCTACGTCAAGGTAACTCTTCTTTGAAACACTTTGGTATTGCTCCTGGATCATAATCTAAATAATGAATCAGAGCACGTGGAGCCATCTCGTTATCTTTCTGTTAAGAAAAAGTATGGCGGACTATCTGATATTTATATCAGTTGATGAAAGAGCCCAATGCAAAAAAAAATGCATGTTGGGTCTTTGGAACAGTTCGAATCATTTCGATAATAAAAAGTTTGATCTGTTTTACCGAGAAGGTCTACGGTTCGAGTCCGTATAGCCCTAAAAATTTTTATAGTTTTCATTTCCTCATTCTTGTTTGTTGGTTGTAGTCGGACAGTCGTTTGGCCCATCGAAATAGAATAATTATCACATGCTCCGAGCGATCCCCGCGGGTGAGCATGAAAGGGACAAAATTCATTTCAGTGGGCCCAATCAGTCTTTGTTTGATCTCGGATAAAAAAACTGTCCTTTCTTCTTTGTGGATAAATTACACACAAATTTTTCCTGTTTTCCTATCCAGGATCAAAGGATTTGGGATATTCCTTTTCTTTTTGTACAAAATATCTTTTTCTAGATCTCAATATACCCCAATCCAATTGCTCACCAGTCCAATTCTACCTATGCTTACTTTATGCAAGAAGATTGAGGGTCTGTTTGCACTTGGACGAGTTAAGAAGCCCCCAACTCATCGTTTTTTCGGGAGCAGAACCCAATTCGTTGTTTCAGAGATAATGACTGGTTCCTAACTCTATTAGTGTTTGTACCCCTATCGATTTCCATGAGTTGTTTGGGGATTTGGTCTGTCGAATCATTTGAGTTGATAAAGCGCGATTCGATTAGAAGAAGTTTTTTCTGTAAATTATTTAGGATTCGGCTGACTTTCCCGTTGTGATATACTTCGTTGTATAGGGTTCGTTCAACATAATTTTTTTTTTGCATGAAGGCTAACCCAGCGGTTGGTCTTACTTTTGAAAACTCATTTTAATTACATTAATAAGTATTCTCGCCTTTTCGGACCCATTTCAAGTACTAAAGATCGATATTCTAGATTCTTCTTTTAAGACTTCGAGTTCTAATTAAATAACCCACTTCTTTTTGGGGGGGATGGGTTGCAGGTCGAGGTAGTACAGACTCAAAAAATGTAAATTGGGGATAGAACCCTAGGGTTGTTAGATGTAAGGGTTTCTCTCAATTCAATGCATTGAATAAAATCCATTAAGTCTAGAACAAGGATAAAAAATAGAATAGGGCGATGCATTCAGTTTCCGTATCTAATCAATAGAAACAACAATCCTCTAACTGGATTGGATCTTAATGAAAAGAATAAACCAATACCCTTCGGTTTTATTATATGAATATTCAAAAAAGATATAACATACATATAGAATTGTTCATTTTCTTAATAGTATCTTAATTTAATCTTAATCAAAATTCTATATAAATTATAACTAAAAAAAGATGTAATGTAATTCTTTTTTCTCTTTTTTTTATAGAAAATTTGAGACAAGATAAAAACGATAAGTTTGTAATAAGAGCATAATATGTCTCTAGCATATCGAAATAAGTGAAAATCGGATTCCACTCGATGAATCTTGAAACAAGAATGACCCACAGCAAAAAAACTGGGGAGTTCAATCAAAATTCATTGGTATTTCGATTAAAAAGTTATAGCTTAATTCAAATTCCAGATCGAATCGAAGAATACGGTATATATTTTTCCACATTCATAGGAGTGCATCTATGTTTCTGCTTTACGAATATGACATTTTCTGGGCATTTCTAATAATATCAAGTCTGATTCCTATTTTGGCTTTTTTCATTTCCGGAGTTTTAGCCCCGACTAGGGAAGGACCGGAGAAACTTTCTAGTTATGAATCGGGCATAGAACCAATGGGCGACGCTTGGTTACAATTCCGAATTCGTTATTATATGTTTGCTCTGGTTTTTGTTGTTTTTGATGTTGAAACGGTTTTTCTTTACCCATGGGCGATGAGTTTCGATGTATTGGGTGTATCCGTTTTTATAGAAGCTTTAATTTTCGTGCTTATCCTAATTGTTGGTTTAGTTTATGCATGGCGAAAAGGAGCGTTGGAATGGTCTTAGCTCCTGAATATTCAGACAATAAAAAGAAAAAAGAAGAAAAAAATGACATTGAGACAGTTATGAATTCCATTGAGTTTCCGGTACTTGATCAAACAACCCAAAATTCAGTTATTTCAACTACATCAAATGATCTTTCAAATTGGTCAAGACTCTCCAGTTTATGGCCGCTTCTGTATGGTACCAGTTGTTGCTTTATTGAATTTGCTTCATTAATAGGCTCGCGCTTCGACTTTGATCGTTATGGCTTGGTACCAAGATCGAGTCCTAGGCAAGCGGACTTAATTTTAACAGCCGGCACAGTAACAGTGAAAATGGCTCCCTCTTTAGTAAGATTATATGAGCAAATGCCTGAACCAAAATATGTCATTGCTATGGGAGCCTGCACTATTACAGGAGGGATGTTCAGTACTGATTCTTATAGTACTGTTCGAGGAGTTGATAAGCTAATTCCTGTGGATGTTTATTTGCCGGGTTGCCCGCCTAAACCGGAGGCAGTTATCGATGCTATAACAAAACTTCGTAAGAAGGTATCTCGAGAAATCTACGAGGATAGATTTGGGTCTCAACAGAATAATCGATGTTTTACTACCACTCACAAGTTTTATGTTGGACGCAGCACGCATACTGGAAATTATGATCAAGGATTAGTCTATCAATCGCGATCCACTTCAGAGATACCTTATGAAACATTTTTCAAATACAAAAGTTCAGTATCTTCCCACGAATTAGTGAATTAGGGAGGCTGCTTTTCTTTTGTGCAGAAGAATAGCAAATGCCCTTCACTTCAATTTTCAAAAATTTCGTCGTAAACGTGAACTACTTATACAAATGAAAATCCGGGAGAGATTAAAAAAATGCAGGGTCGTTTGTCTGCTTGGCTAGTCAAGCATGGGTTAGTTCATAGATCTTTAGGCTTCGATTACCAAGGAGTCAAAACTTTACAAATAAAGCCCGAGGATTGGCATTCCATTGCTGTCATTTCATATGTATATGGTTACAATTATCTACGCTCTCAGTGTGCCTATGATGTAGCACCGGGCGGACTCTTAGCTAGTGTGTATCATCTTACGAGAATAGAGTATGGTGTGGATCAGCCAGAGGAGGTATGCATTAAAGTATTTGCCCCAAGGATAAATCCCAGAATTCCGTCTGTTTTTTGGATTTGGAAAAGTGCGGATTTCCAAGAACGGGAATCTTATGATATGTTGGGAATCTCTTATGATAATCATCCACGCCTGAAACGTATTTTGATGCCTGAAAGTTGGATAGGATGGCCCTTACGTAAGGATTATATTGCTCCAAAATTCTATGAAATACAAGATGCTCATTGAATGATACGAACCTAATTTTCTTTTTACGCCGCGAGATATTCAAGGAATTTTTTTACAGTCTCTTCTAGAGCAAACAGAGTAATCGAACTCTTTTTCCTATATATGGATATATGGATGCGCAAAAAAATGGGTCCTCATTGAGATTCCCAAATTTGGAAGATATTCTATTTCTTTTTTTATACAGACTTTAAGAAAAAGGGTAGGATTTTCTCTCTCTAGACATTCGGACGATAGCATGTATGTATGCTGATTCGTATCGAATTTGTATGAGTATCTATTATTAACCTGTGGGTTAATAATGGATGCTCAATGTCAGGAACTTAACAGTAGATACTCAATGTCAGGAACCAGATTTGAACTGGTGACACGAGGATTTTCAGTCCTCTGCTCTACCAACTGAGCTATCCCAACCCTTCTTGAGGCACCATCCCCATCCTACTAGAGGGCTTGGGTATATGTCAATTCAAGAGAATCAAAAAGCATTACAAAATCTTACCCAGGCCCTGGAATTTCCGGAATTTTCAAAAAAGAAAACTTTTGAAGTTGAAAATAATGCTGTGAACTGTGAATGATTCAAACGGGGATTCCTTGATCATAGATTTTCTTTTGTACATATATACCACAAGACTTGTGATACGAGAGAGGCTTTTCTGCTCCGATCCTTTTGTGAAATAGTACACTGAATGATAAATATAGCTAATTTTCGGGCGCTGCCGAAAAAAAAAAAGAGTAGAAGTATAAATAAACAGTTAGGGAGTAAAACGGGCCTTTTTGTGGGGATAGAGGGACTTGAACCCTCACGATTTATAAAGTCGACGGATTTTCCTCTTACTATAAATTTCATTGTTGTCTGTATTGATATTGACATGTAGAACGGGACTCTATCTTTATTCTCGTCCGATTAATCAGTTCGTCAAAAGATATATCAGACTATGGAGTGAGTGGTTTGATCACTGAATATTCGATTCTTCCTTCAACTTGGAATAGATTCACAAAAATGATTCCTTTTTTTTTATGTAAAAAAAATTTTAGGGCGGCATTCATAGAATCTTTGATATTTCAGTACGTATACGTACGTCTCGTATATAGGTTTATCCCCCATTCTTTATGGAGTTTAAATTCAAATTGAATAGAAGGATTCCTCTACCAACGCAGTCAACTCCATTCATTAGAACAGCTTCCATTGAGTCTCTGCACCTATCCTTTTTTTATTCTCGCTTTCAGAAACTCCTTAATTTATTTTCTGAAAACAGGATTTGGCTCAGGATTGCCCATTTTTAATTCCAGGGTTTCTCTGAATTTGAAAGTTATCACTTAGTAGGTTTCCATACCAAGGCTCAATCCAATCAAGTCCGTAGCGTCTACCGATTTCGCCATATCCCCTTTTTAGTTTGAGCCGAAGATCTGGCCGGGATGCCATCCCTTTCTTTCTTTCGTTCATGCTGGAACTGTTAACCGTTGAATTCATTAGATACAGCTTATTTATCTAAAAGGTTTCTCTCTTTACTCCTCTTTGATTTCTTTTTTATCTACCCCTTTTTCTCTATTGAAGGACCTACATTTGGTTTAATCAGAAATGATTCTATCATTGATGTATCCGCAATTCAATATGGATGGATATATATCACATATATATTCCTCTCTTCCTCTCACTTTTCCCGCCCGATTTTAAATACTTGAACGTTCGATTCTTTTTTTAGAATGCCATATTTTTCTTAATTTCTAATAATTTAGAATTAAGATATTGATAATCATATTCATATAAATTATAAATCTAAAAGAGAATTATGGAAAAGAAAAAATGTAGAATTTTTTCCCATTGAAAATTTTGATATCATATATCACTCTATTTATCGTTATATTAATTCTTATGTTATATTATATTGTTATAGAATACCATTCTATTCAGTATTCATTTTTTCTCTATTCATATTCATTATCGATTTTGAATAGCTAAGAGCTAAGTAGTTGACTGAATTCCTATGCACAACACAATTTCTGTTATGTGAGCCCGCTTAGCTCAGAGGTTAGAGCATCGCATTTGTAATGCGATGGTCATCGGTTCGATTCCGATAGCCGGCTTTTCTCTCTTTGTTCCATTTTATACTTTATTACATGATTAATAATGTCTGGTTGAACTCAAGGTATATTGAAAATACTTTTTTCCTTTTCTCAAAAATAGTGGATCTATTATGTCGTAAGAACTTCCAACTATGAATAAAAAACGGATTCGAGCGGTTGGTTAGATCTCTACAGAACAAATTAGGACAAAGTCTCCTTACCTTGCTATATATACAAAAGAGTCTGAATATTGATACAATTCATCTCATTCTTCTTTGTAGTACAGTACTTAACTTCAGTATATTTTTTTCGTTTATCGTTTAGTTCAGTCTTAATTTAGGTTTATTCTGTAAATAAAAAAGGAGTTTTTATGTCTCGTTACCGAGGGCCTCGTTTCAAAAAAATACGCCGTCTGGGGGCTTTACCGGGACTAATTAGTAAACGGCCTAAAGCCGGAAATGATCTTAGAAATCAATCGCGTTCTGGGAAAAAGTCTCAATATCGTATTCGTCTAGAAGAAAAACAAAAATTGCGGTTTCATTATGGTCTGACAGAGCGACAATTACTTAAATATGTTCGTATCGCCGGAAAAGCCAAAGGGTCAACTGGTCAGGTTTTACTACAATTACTTGAAATGCGTTTGGATAACATACTTTTTCGATTGGGTATGGCTTCGACCATTCCTGGAGCTCGGCAATTAGTTAACCATAGACATATTTTAGTTAATGGCCATATAGTAGATATACCAAGTTATCGCTGCAAACCCCGAGATATTATTACGACGAGGGATGAACAAAAATCCAAAGCTCTGATTCAAAATTATCTTGATTCATCCTCCCATGAAGAATTGCCAAAACATTTGACTCTTCACTCATCCCAATATAAAGGGTTAGTCAATCAAATAATAGATAGTAAGTGGGTCGGCTTGAAAATAAACGAGTTGCTAGTCGTAGAATATTATTCCCGTCAGACTTGAACCTAACTCAAATAGCAAGGCAAGGATTCGGAGAATTTTTCCCCCTTTTCGCCGAAGTAAATTGACCGAAGCTAAGGGGTTTGATCCGGATATTTTTCCCATTCATGTATCATAAATGGATCCGCGGGGATTTTTTTATGTCTTGGCGACCCTTTAATCAGTATTTTTCGTACCACCCCAATTAGGAATATAGAATTCATTTCAAAGAAAGGTCTACCTCGTGGAATAATCCTATTCCTTGTTATTTGATCCATTGTGGTCAATAACGCTCTTGAATTAGGCAAAGATAAGGAAAGAGAGGGATTCGAACCCTCGGTAAACAAAAGCCTACATAGCAGTTCCAATGCTACGCCTTCAACCACTCGGCCATCTCTCCTACAAAATTTTATGATTATGACCCAGAAATCGGGTGAATAGCGAGCCATTCATATTTATTTTTGCAGTATAGGTACGACTAACCGATTATAACAATTCGAAATATGAAAATGGATGGGATTTTGGTCATAGAATTATTATTCTATTCTTTTTCCTTCTTTGAATCATAATCTGTAGGAAATATTAATTGAATGTTTAGAACGAGTCTTTTTTTATGTTATTTCGTCCTGTACAATTCCTTTGTTTGTGGGATTCTTTTCCCATGCGAGGTAATGAGAAGAATTATAGAATGGATTGCGAACTATGCCTAGATCACGGATAAATGGAAATTTTATTGATAAGACCTCTTCAATTGTGGCCAATATCTTATTATGCATAATTCCGACAACTTCCGGAGAAAAAGAGGCATTTACCTATTATAGAGATGGTGTGATTTGATTCTATTTAGTGTTCTCCGTCTTACGAGTAAAGGAACGCAGGGTTGGATTCGGTATAAAACGAAAGGCGTTTATTGAAATAAATCTGCAAAAAATCTACGCTTCTTGAAGGTGAAGTTTGGAAATAGAACAATTCCTTCTATTGTGTATCCCCGATTGATGCAGCCTCAGATACTTCAATTTTCTAATCTAGTATTGAACGAAAGGTTACACCTATAGGTTCTTCTGTATTAGAGGTCCATCCTACTCCATCAGTACCAATAGGCGGCATAGGGGAAGAAGCACTACACCTAGGAATCAACAAAAAAAACTTTGTTATAAATTATCCCTTTCCTTATCGGGATCGGAACTAACAAGAATGGTTGGGACAACAAACATCCATCTCGTTTGTACTTTTGATACCTATATAACCATCAAAGACTGTTGAAGTGACTAATTCCTGGAAATAGGGGGCGTTGAGGACAAAGAAATTGTTGGAGTAACCTTTTCTATCTAGCAACAACACGATTAGTGTTAAGAAAAGACCTCTTGCAGGAAGGCTGGCTAGAGATTTCTTGTAAAAACACTAGTCCCTGTCAGTTCATAATGAGAATATTTCAATATTCTTTTGGTTCCATGGATTATTATCATTCATTATGCACAGAAGGGAGGAGCCGTATGAGATGAAAATCTCACGTACGGTTCTGAAACGGGGATTCTTTGAATAGAATGAACGACCGTAACGGATGTCAGCTCAATCCGAAGGAAATTATGCGGAAGCTTTACAGAATTATTATGAAGCTATGAGACTAGAAATTGATCCCTATGATCGAAGTTATATACTGTATAACATAGGCCTTATCCACACAAGTAACGGAGAACATACAAAAGCTTTGGAATATTATTTCCGGGCACTAGAACGAAATCCATTCTTACCACAAGCTTTTAATAATATGGCCGTGATCTGTCATTACGTGCGACTATCTCCACTATAGAAAGAGGGAAAGAAAGATAAAATACGCTAGTAAATACTAGAGGATAGGCTTTCTACATATGTATCGTACAAAGCAACGATTTTTATTAGCTGTAGCAAAGAAAGATACTTCATAAAAGCCAAAAAATGAAGAAATGAATATGCCTATAATACTATATTCTATGGATAGATAAAAGATCTAATTGATAGGGGAAGCGCCGTAAAAATCAATTAGTGAGATTTTGGGTCGATACAATAAGAAAAAACTGCTTACTTATGTCATGATATGAGATATAAGTTAGGAATCAACTTATGTAATAGGGTTGATCCACTAAGGTATTGAGCAGCGGTGTAGCATCAGATCCCAAAGATAGTAAGTCCTTTCTTTCTTAGAGAGGAAAGGCTTTTTCAAAGATTCTATATGAAAATGAAACGGAGATAGTTACCTTTCAGAAAAAGATAACTATAGTGGGGTTCATTTTTCTGAAGGTAGGAGAAAAGATAAAACTTATTTTGAATCAAAATGAAAGTTTAAAACTTATGTAAATGTAATTAACCCCTTCTGGTTAACCCGAGAAACAAAAATGGGATAGATTTATGAAAAATCTTATTTAGTTAGATAGGGTCGATTAAGATAAGATGGGACACCAAAATAATTTATTGCTGAGCCGTATGAGGTAGGAAACTCTCAAGTACGGTTCTAAGGGAAGGAATCGACCCACCTATTCCGACCGAGGAGAACAGGCCATTCGGCAGGGAGATTCTGAAATTGCGGAAGCTTGGTCCGATCAAGCTGCGGAGTATTGGAAACAAGCTATAGCGCTTACTCCAGGTAATTATATTGAAGCGCATAATTGGTTGAAGATCACGCGGCGGTTTGAATAAGAACACTCTTTATCCGTCAGTAAAAAAAATGGATCTTTCCTCTGGGAAGAGCTAATCAAGGAATTTCATTGTATCCCTTCTAAGATTGTTCTGTTCTATTTCGTTTAGTACCTCGTAGGCATAAACGATACCCGACTACAGTACATCATAATCCCTTTTTGCTATTCAAACTAAAAAAGCCTTTGAATGTGGATACTGGGGTCTTGGTCTTATTCATGACTGCCCCAATGAAGTGATTTGGAATCGAGCAATAGTCATACGTTCTATGTAAGATACGAAGCAGCTCCATCTAAGCACCTGTAATTTACATATGAATCCAAAAAAGAGTTT
>JAJJMC010021484.1:0-20326 GCA_023531435.1 Papaver californicum | reverse complement strand
CTCAAGAAGAGGGAGATGTTGTTGTTATTGATGAAGATATTGTTGATGTAGTGAATGAAGTAACTCATGTTGAAGAAGAAAATACGTTGGAAAAGAATAATGCTGAAGTAAGTCCGGCCGGTGATGTAGAAAATGTGAATGTTAAAACCAATGCCACTCTTGTTGAAGAATCAAATGATATTGATCGTACTGAAAAAGAAACTTCTCCTCCTTCTAGTTCGACCGCTCCTAGTGTTTCGGTCCCTACTGAAGTCGAGGGCATTACTAGAGTATCTTCGGAAACGATCGTACCTACCGAGACTTTGGTTCGATCTTCTCCTGTTACTGTTGAGGTCGATACTGAAATACCAAGTGCCGATCCTTCTATTCTGAAGTCTCTTTCTAATCAAATTGCCAGTGTCAGTACTGATGAAGGTCTTAATTTAATCGGTGATGAAGAAGAGGCTTACAAGTGGTTTCTTTCTCAGGGACTTTTGAATACTTCATCAAATCCTGATATTATTAAATCTGATTCTTGTTTCATGTCTCGATTTCGGGATTCACTTAGTGCGATCCCTATGGATGAAACTCAGGATGCGTGGTCTAAGAACACTATTCTTGAGCAAACATTTCCTGTGAATCCTCCTTCTTCCTTCACTGAAGTTTTAACTGTTGCTGAAAGTTCATTATATTCATTTCCACAGCAAGCTTTGGCTCAACTCCAATATGGTAATGATTGTTTATTTAGCGGTTATAAATTTTATAAGGCTCGGGCCACCATGTTTGGGTTACTGTTTAAGAATGAATCAGTGAATATGAAGGGAAAAAACGATACATTACAACAAGCAAATGATGAGTTGAAGCTGCAAAATAATCTTCTTCAACAACAACTTCAACAACTCCAACAGCTTCAACAACAACATAATGACCAACATCAGCAACAACAAGAACAACTCCAGACTATCGAAGTTCATAATCAAAATCTTCAAAATCAAAACCAAGGTTTATTTTTCATTCTTCTTCAATTATTATTTTATTTTATTAATCTATATGAAAATTTTAAATTTTATCCTGGGTCCAGTGGAAAACTTGGAAACCTTATTTAGGTACGATCGTAGAATGGTACAATTGAATAATCATGCAAAGGAAATCTACAAAGAGATGAATGTGGTTAGAGAAAAACTAACTCGATTGAACGATATTTTAGATTTAGCCACTTGGAGGCGTAATAAAGCTGAGTCAAAATACAAAGAAGTTGTAAAATTGCTTACTCTGAAAGAAATAGAGTTTAAATCTGTTGTTAGAGGTACATTTTTGGTATACTTGATCTTTTGGCTTATTATACCATAAAATTTATCTAATATTTTATTTGTATTTTCAGAACTGGAGAGAAAACTTAATGAAGTTAAGGATCGAGCAACACAAGCAGAAACTGAGCTTAATACAATGAATGATACAGTGAAAAACATCACTAACGAGTTAAAGACTTCTGAAAATAATGTGTCTCTTGGTGCAATAAAAGTTCGGAGTTTACAAGCTCAATTGTCTGTTGAACTTTCCAAGATTGCAGCTCGTGAACAAGAAATTGTATCATTAACTGCAGAATTAAATGAAGAAAAAGATCAAAGATCACGCTTTGTTGCTCAAATAGAAAAAGATCAACAAAAGATCGAAGATCTTCAAAAAGAAATCAACTTTGGGCGTGACTTTGTTCATTGGGTTAGGCAGGATGCTAAAGCGAAAATTGCGAAGTCCTTCAATACTGCTTTAGATCGTACACAATCCGATCCTTCAGTGCTTAGTAAACGCACTTCTGTGCCTGCAGTTCCCCCTCCACCATCGCGATCCATTCTTCCCGATGCTTGATTATGTTCTTTGTAATTTCATCTATTGTTGGCTTTACCATCTTGTACTTTGTCTGTCTTTCAAGAATTTTCTTTCGTAACCTTTTGATATATTTTTAATGTTGTTCCCTGCACAAGAAAATTTGATTAAGTAATCTTTTTGGCTATCATATGACTTTCCGAGTACCATGAATTGAAGTACTTTTTTTACCTCAAATCATGTTGTTCGAGATCCCACACATACGAAACAAACCCGAGCCAGGGGTAAGATACAGGGTTGGTCCCGAACTGTACTTTGAAAATTGATAAACCAATAATTAGGAACCCCTTCTTTATAAGAATTTCGTTGTTAGTGAAATTCTTTAAGGATGTTTACCTTTTGTGTATGATTGTGTCGTCAATCGCAACGCTATCCAGAATATGATGTTCCTGGAATAATTTTGAGCGCTCAAAGTATATGAAATTCCGGGATTAATGGAATTTTGATCAATGATCATAGTATTTTCCAAGATATGATGTTCCTGGATTCAAAGTATATGATATTCCGGGATTAATGGAATTCTGATTAATAATTACAGTATTTTCCAAGATACGATGTTCCTGGAGTGATTAAATTATAAAAGAAATTACTGAATTAGTTGGCTATGTACCTGCCTTTTGTGTTAACATTGCATTGTTATTCACGGATAGTAAAGCTTTAAGTATTGTGCATTCCATGGATGCTGTAAAACTTCTCCTTGCATATTCTGGAGATAGCACGATCCTTGTCCCGCTGACGCTTGAATTATGTATGGACCATCCCATGTTGGTGCGAATTTTCCTGCGTTTTTGTCCCTTTGGTATTCCGTTATTTGTCGTAGGACATATTGGCCTTGGACAAAGTTTCGTGATTTTACACGTTTATGGTATTCTCGAGCTAATCCCCTTTGATAATTTTCCATCTTCTGGAGTGCCACCTCTCTTTTTTCTTCCAAGTCATCCAATTTTTGTAACATAAGATCTGAATTAAGATTTTTCTCCCATGCTTCTGTTCTGGTTGTAGGTAAAATAACCTCTGTTGGTATTACTGCTTCCGTTCCATAAGTAAGAAGATAAGGTGATTCTCTAGTTGAAGTTTTTCTTGTGGTTCTATATGCCCATAATGTATTATGTAACTGTTCGCACCACTTTTTATAATACCCATCCAATGTTTTCTTCAGATTTGTTGCGATTGTTTTATTTGTGGATTCTGCTTGCCCATTGCTTTGTGGGTAGAAAGGTGTAGATTTATGCTTTTGAATATTATACGTTTCAAATAACATATCGATATTCTTTCCTTGGAATTGTCTTCCATTATCAGAAACTATTGCTGCGGGAATCCCAAACCTACAAATGATATTCTCGAATAGAAATGTAAAAACATCAGTGTCTCTGATTCATGTAATGCTTTCGCTTCTACCCACTTGGTGAAATAATCGGTAGCCACAATTAAATATTTTCTTTTCTTTGTTCCTTCAACTAATGGTCCAACTATATCAACTCCCCATTTTGCAAATGGCCATGGACTAAGTATTGAATTTAATTCTGTAGCTGGTGCTTTGATTTTCTTACCAAATCGCTGACACTCTTCGCACCTTCTAACCATTTTTTCCGAATCTTTTAGCATAGAAATCCAGTAATAACCCTGCATTTTGGCTTTTAATGCTAACGATCGTCTTCCGCTGTGATTTCCTGCATCTCCATAATGTATTTCTTTAAGAATTCGCAATCCTTCTTTTTGAGATAAACATCGAAATAACGGTCCAAGGAAAGAATTTCGTTAAAGAATTCCATCCCGAAGTTGGTAGCTGTTTGACTTGAGTTGAATTTTCCTTGCTTCTTTAGAATCTGTTGGTAACACTTTATTTTGCAAATATTGATGTATCGGGACTCTCCAATCTGGTTCGTTTGGTTGGTCATCTTCTTGTTGCGATATAAGTGGGGTATTCCGTATTGCTGGGTCATCAATTTCTTCCATCGCACTATCATCTTCTATATTATTTAATGTTTGTGCTCTTATGGATGGCTCATATATTCTCCCAATTTTTACTGCTTTAGCTGTTGGATCATTTATCATAGATGAAACATACGCAAGTGCGTCGGCATGTCGATTCTTTTCTCGGGACAAATGTCGAAAAACAATGTTTGGATACGATTTGTTAAATTCTGCACAAGGTTTTTATACCTTTCCAAATCTTCATCAATCGTTTGATATTTTAGCTCGATCTGTCTAATTACCAGCTGCGAGTCACTTGTGAGTCTAACATCACTTATTCCTAGTTCAATAATGAGTTTGAGAGCATGGACCACTGCTTCATATTCTACTATGTTATTCGTATGCTCTTCGAACTCAAGACGAAATGAATGTAACCATCAACAAAAACTTCCCATCGTCGTGAACTATTTGAATCCAGAATATCTAATGGCTCTTCTTCTTCACACCCTGGCAGTCCTTGAATTTCATATTCTTCCTCAATTGGAAAATCTGCCAGAAAATCAGCTAGAATTTGAGATTTTTGCGCAGTTTGTATCTCATAAACAATGTTGTATTGTTCCAGCTGAGCATTCCATTTCGCTATTCTTCCTACTTTTCCTGTATTCTTTAAAACTGACTCCAATGGTGCTTTTGTTAATATACGAACATAATGAGTAAGAAAATAAGTGCGTAACTTCTGAGTAGCAAATACTACTGACAAAATTAGTTGTTCAATCTGGGTATAATTTCTTTCTGCTGAATTCAGACTCTTGCTGATGTAATATATTGGTTTTTCAATCTTCTCATTCGTTCGCACCATTACCCCACTGATTGCATTTTCTGTTGCCGCTATGTATAAAGTTAATATTTCTTCTGGCTCTGGTTTTTGCAATGCTGGCAACGTGGCGAGATGTAATTTTATACTTTGAAATGCTTGTTCACAACGATCGTTCAATTCAAATTTATTTTTCTTCTTAAGTACATCAAAAAAGGGCTTGCATCGTTCTGATGATCTCGCAATGAATCTACTCAATGCAGCCAAACACCCATTTAACTTCTGTACACTTTTTATACTGTTTGGTGATGGCATATCTGTTATTGCTTGTATTTTCGCCGGGTCAACTTGTATTCCATCTTTCGTAACCAAATATCCCAAAAATCGCCCTGAAGTAACACCAAAAATACATTTCTTTGGATTTATTTTCATTTTATATTTTCGTAATGCACCAAAAATTTCAGCCAAGTTCTGTAAATGATCATCCGATAATTTACTTTTTACTAGCATGTCATCCACATAGACTTCCAAAGTTTTTCCAATCCATGGTTTGAATATCGCGTCCACTAAACGTTGATATGTTGCTCCTGCATTCCGTAACCCAAATGGCATTCTGGTGTAACAATACAATCCCCGTGGAGTAAAGAACGATGTGTGTTCCTGATCTGCTTCTGCTAATGCTATCTGATTGTATCCAGATTGTCCATCCATAAATGATAACATCTCATGTCCTTCAACGGCATCTACTAATTGGTCGATGTTCGGGAGCGGATAACTATCTTTTGGACACGCTTTGTTTAGATTAGTAAAATCTATACAAATTCTTACTCCACCGTTCTTTTTCGGGACAATCACCATATTAGAAATCCATGTGGGGTATCGTACTTCCCGAATGAATCTTGCACTTAAAAGTTTAGTTAATTCTTTTTCCACTGGTTCATGGTATTCTGGTGCGACCTTTCGTATCCGTTGGCGAAAAGGAATTGCATCAGGACGTATTTTTAATTCGTGATGTACGATGTTGGGATCGATCCCCGGCATATCTTCCATTCTCCAAGCGAATACATCTACAAATTCACAAAGCAATTTAACTAACTGTTGTTCCAGATCTGCTTTTATTAACATCCCAATTCGCACCTGTTTAGGCAATTCTGTAGTGCCAATATTTATGACTTTTGTTTCTTCTACTGGGGCGAAGACTGGTTTTGGAATCCCAATTGGAGTTGGGGTTCCCTTTAATTGCTACATCGTCCCTTTATGATGTTGGTCTACCTGATTTTCTTGACTCTGACTGCTCTCTCCTTTTTCATTTACCGTTTTATTTTTTGCATGCTTTTCTAAATATTGACTTATTTCTTCCTCCTTTGCTTTAACTCTTCGTTCCTTTTTCTTTTTATGTTGTAGATGCTCCCGTTCCTCATTCATTCTTGTCTCTGCCATTATACAAAACTTAGCATCTTCTTGATCACCCTTTATCTCCATCTCTCCTTGCGGTGTTGGAAATCGTAAATATTGATGATATGTTGATACCACACCCTTCAATTGGTGAACCCATCGTCTTCCAATTATAGCATTGTATGGTGATGGTGCATCCACAACACTAAATCTTGTCAAAATGTTGATCGGTCCAGCTGAAACTTCAAGATCAATGTCTCCCTTTGGCTTGGAAGATATTCCATTAAACCCATAAATGATGTATCGTGACAAGATCAACTGATCTTATTTAAAACCCATTTTACAAAATGTATTATAGAACATCACATTTAATGAACTGCCCCAATCCAAAAGTATTTTCTTTACATTCCAGCCTGATATCAATAATGTTAACACAAGAGGGTCATTATGCATTTCAATTTCTTGGTTTACTTCTTGTGCAGAAAATGTTAATGGATTATGCCATCCAATCTTCCCATAATTCTGCTTGCCTTCCTTGAACTTTAAAGACTTCATGGTTCTGAATTCTCCTGCATAATTTCTTATTGATTGCGACATTCAAATCTGTATCATTCTTTTCCGCATATGATATCATATTAATTGTTTGTTCATTATATGGAATGCGTATTGCCTTGCTTTCATCATGTTTATTTGTTGGTTCAACTTTCTGAACAAATTCCTTTAACTCTCCAGCATCGACCATTCTTTGTACTAATGCTATAAAATTTCTACAGTTGTTTGTTGTATGCCCTTTATAACCATGATACTCACAATAGTCTTTTGAATGTTGTGTAAACTCTGGTTGATTACCCTTTGTTATTGGCCATTGAAAATTTGGCCGATTCTTCAAAATATTGAATAATCTGAAGTATGAAACATTAAGCTTGGTAAACGTTCTTTCTCGAAATTGCTGAGCAAAGTTTTTACCATTCCCTTGTCGAGGATGTTTTAATTCTCTTGAATCGAATTTCGGAAGAAATTTCCTTTTCTGATCGAGCGATTCCTCAACTGAATTTGTTCTCCTTGTATTTCCTTGGCTTCTTGAATTAATTCTCGATCCTTGCTCTTGTATATCTTGGAGCCTCGCACATGTTTCTATTATTTCTCTTAACTGGCCTTCAGTTTTTCGATTATTTCAGTGAATTTCAACAAAAAGCTGGCTTTTCCGATCAACAATCCCCCATTTGTAATGATTTATAGCTGTTATTGGGTCTAATTCACCTATTGCCTGACATATTGCATGCCATCTGGCTGTATATGATCGGATCGATTCTTCTGGCCAAGATGTTAAAGAATAAAGCTTGTCCTCCCCTGAATCAACTGGTTTATTATACATGTATGCTTCAAGAAACTTCCTCACCAACTGTGCGTAATTATGGATGGAATTTTCCGGTAATCTATCGTACCACAATAATGCCGTCCTCGTTAAACTGGATGGAAAACATCTACACATGATTGCTTCATGATCGTCCCACCGGGTCATCACTCGATTATAATACTTTAAATGTGATGTTGGATCCTTGGTACCATCGTAACATTCGAACACTGGAATATTATATTCTCTTGGTAATGATACACATGTCAAATGTTGTGCTAACGGAGTTCGTTTTGCTTCTTTCAATACCTCTTCTATTCTTCCCCCTCTTTATTTTTTAATCCTTTAATTTCTTCTTTCATTTTTTCCATCGCTTCCAAGCATGTTTCCCATTGGGTTCGTTGAATTTCTTTTTCTTGTTGCCTTCTTGCTCGAGATGTCGATCCTACTAACACCATTCTTTGATCTGGATTCCGTTGTTCACTTCTTGATATTTGTCTACTTGACATTACCTCCTGATTTCGTATTTTTGTCACAGCTGGTCTTTGCTCTTGCTGAATTACATCTTTTAAAACTTGATTTTCGGTTGCTAGTAATTTGATTCGATGGTTGCTTGCTACTTGCTCCTTTCTCATTTCATTTATTTCTTCTAATAAATCCTGTATTTGCTGTATCTTTCTTTGAGAACTCACATGATCTGAAGAGAAATTCTGAACCACTGTATTTGGTGTTAATTCTTGATTTGGGGTATGATTTCCCTCGTTACTTTGTTGATGTCCTGATTCTCTTCCTTCTTCTTGTCTATTCTCCCAGTCTTCATTATTACTTTGGTTCCCAGAATTAGCGTCTTGAGACATACTTTTCAGATCATGTTGTTTCTTAACTATTTTTCGCCTTGCTGATTGCTTTTCTTTCTCGATATCTAGAAATTTCTCAGAAAGTCATTCAAATGAACTCTTACACATCAAAATCATAAGAGATCCTATTTATTACTTTAACTGTAAATTCTTCCTATCACAAATCTGATTTTTCCCAATTCATAAAATCCTTTGTTTCATATTCTTATCTACCTTTTCAAGCATTTTTCATGTTAATAAAACATGCTTATGTAAATAAACTTTACACTCATTTATTGTATCTTGTAAAATTGAATTTTCCAACCTTTTCTTTTAAATTTTTTCAACCATATCCGTTCTTTTCTTAATAAAAATATTTCTTTCTTGGACGATTTAGTTTTGAAATTAAAACCTTTTTTCCTTCATCAGGTAGGATAAATCCTTTAATCGTCCCTGTTTCTAGCGCCAAATTGTTTATGCCAAAAATCTTTTCGACTAAAACAACCAATCAAATTCTCACATATCAATTAAAGGTTGAAATCGAGTAACAGTCAAACATCTTTGTATTGATTTTATAAAATCATTTCTGTACGATACATAAAATCATTTCTGTACGATACATATGATCACCCAATTTTAACACTTTCGGTCTATGATCTTTACATTCTTCAATTAAGTACAAAAATCCTTACTTAATATAATTACTTCTCCTAGATTCATACCTAGAAATTTCTTCTCTTTCTTTCTCAGGTTTTCTTCCTATTTTTTCCGACCCTTTCTTTGTTGTCTGGCTTCTTCTATTTATAGATTTATTTACTGGGTCCCTCTTTGTGCAACGTGTCATTTTCTCCAGTCTGGTCATCGTTTCCTTGATCGATTCTTCTTTGGGTCGATGCTCTCGTGTCATTTTATCCAGTCTTGTCGTCATTCTTGGATTGCCTCTTCTTTGGTTCGATCCATTTTATTTCGATGTACCCATCGTTCTTGTATTTCCTCTTTTATCTGGTGCGATCATTAGTTGACAGATCACTCTTAATTGCTTCTTGGTTCGATGCTTTACATATTCAACACGTGTCTTCCTATCTTTATAGACTTCTATTATCTCGATTATTAAAATAATTCGAGTAACTATTACTTTTACTTTCTCGATTATCAAAATAATAGAGTAATCATTATTTTTACTTTCTCGATCTGCCATCATTTAATGCTGTTTGTTTTATTCGATGTAATCCAACTTTCTCGATCATATGTGTCCTTCATGCAATTCATTGTTCAGATGTTTCATGTCTTTTCGATATTTGATATCCTTAATGTTGATTGTCTGATTCTCGCTCTTTTTAATTTGGTTGCTTCCTATCTCGATCTTCTTCCACGTGTCATGCTTCTTTTATTTACTAACAATTTGCCCCCTTCTTCTTTTTTGTACAAAATCATCTAGCGGTTGATCCAAGATTTTGAAAAATGGAGAAGGACTTATCATTTTAACTTTTTTCAGTTTCTTTTTCGCACGTTATCCGAGTTTTCCGCTGGCATTAATTGTATTAGCACGTTACTGATTTTTCCGGCTCTGCATTTATTGTTTCTATACATATGATTGTGTCAGCTACACTTTTTTCGATAAAATCAAATCTTTATCGATTATTTCCTTTTCCCATTTTCTGGCGGTTTCAATTCTCTCCTTTAAATACCCTGCAACTTTTTACTGTCTTCTCATAGTTATTGCACTTTGTCTTCCTTAAACTTTTCAAATTTCCCCACTACTCAGGAGTTCTTTTCTCATCAATTGATTTCTTTTTTACTTTGATCCGACTATTGTTCACTTCTTTTCTTCATGTAAGTAATTTTTTTCTTGACTTATGTTTTCTTTCCATGATTGAAATGATGGTTATCTTTTAGACTGTAATTATTTCTAGATAATTTCTTCTCATGTTAACTTTTTCTTTCTTATGCTTCTTTTCCTTCAGATTTTACACCATGCCTCATAGAAAATCTGATGCTAGTGGTAATCAAGGTGAGAGCAGAAGATCGAGTAGGTCTACTACTTCGAGATACGCCGTCTCTCGTCATGATTCATCCCCTGGTATTCCCACCCCTGCTGCACTTCACACTGTACGTAACTCCACCCCTGATATTCCTAATCCTGCCCCCAAGAGTAAACGGGCATTATCTACTTATAGCTATCGGTCCATGGATATCGAAGATTTCAAGAGAAAACATAATCTTCAAGGATTTAAAGTTTCCTTCTTAGATAATAATTCTGATATGCTGACCTATGATTCAATGAGAAATTTTCAATATAGCCATCACAGATTGTTAATTTCTGCTGGTGCTTTAGAGGCTGGCCTTCGTCTCCCTTTGTATGAAAAGAATAATCCCTTCTAGTTCATAGTTCTTGCTACTCGCAATAGGGCTCCCCATACTCAACCCCGATCCATCACACAGTATAATGGTAATTGGTGGAGAATTCTTGATGAATGCATTCTTCGCAGTGAGGGTCGCACCCGTCTTACTTGCTACGTTCCCGATCCTTCAGAATGTATTCATTATACACCTGAGAATTTCCAGAATACTTATGGTGATGGCATCACTGTTAAAAATTTTGTTAAATGGAGTGTTAGCCCAGTTCGCAAATGTTCCAAAGGGTTTCCCTTACTTCGAGAAGTTGATGACCCTAGAATTAAAATAGCTCCATATACCAAAGTCAATTTTCCTTCTAATGAAAGAATCCGTCGGGAACACGATTACAGATGGTATCGTACCCCTATTTTGATTGAAGGACCTTGGGTATATGGTGACATCCCCCATAATGAAATTCAACATCTTCGAAACTGTTTCCCGAATTGTTGTCCATGGAGATTAAACTTTGATGATTATAGGTTTGAATACAAAGTTCGAATTTTTCATTTCATATTTCATTCTTTTAGATATATTGTATCGATCTTTGATATCTTCTTCCAATGTTTGAACTTTTTTGGTTTCAGGTCGATCCTTCTTTTGATATTGAAGTTCCTCTTCCTTCATCTGAGCGTAGTAATCAGATTGTCGAGGGTAGACAAAGGGTCGAACCCGCAGTTGAAGGTAAAGGAAAACGGAAATTAATCCTTGCAGCAGAGAAGAAGCAGAAAAAGTCCAGATCTCTTGTGCTTTCCACTGAGGTTGTAGGAGGGATAACTTCAAATTTAAACAGTGGAGAAGGAAGTTCTGTTGTTGCTTTACCATCAGATCAGTCCGATCCTATTGATGTTATTCCTGTTTCTTCGATCCCAGCTGAAATTGTGGTATCGGAACGGTCCAATCTCATTGTTGCACCTTCTTCTGGTACTTCAATCGATTTTTATAATATTATTTCTCCATTACCTTTTGATTTTGTGCTTGATACTCCCGTACCTGATAATGGTACATTAGGAGTTTTTTCTGGTTTTCCTCAAGAAGAGGGAGATGTTGTTGTTATTGATGAAGATATTGTTGATGTAGTGAATGAAGTAACTCATGTTGAAGAAGAAAATACGTTGGAAAAGAATAATGCTGAAGTAAGTCCGGCCGGTGATGTAGAAAATGTGAATGTTAAAACCAATGCCACTCTTGTTGAAGAATCAAATGATATTGATCGTACTGAAAAAGAAACTTCTCCTCCTTCTAGTTCGACCGCTCCTAGTGTTTCGGTCCCTACTGAAGTCGAGGGCATTACTAGAGTATCTTCGGAAACGATCGTACCTACCGAGACTTTGGTTCGATCTTCTCCTGTTACTGTTGAGGTCGATACTGAAATACCAAGTGCCGATCCTTCTATTCTGAAGTCTCTTTCTAATCAAATTGCCAGTGTCAGTACTGATGAAGGTCTTAATTTAATCGGTGATGAAGAAGAGGCTTACAAGTGGTTTCTTTCTCAGGGACTTTTGAATACTTCATCAAATCCTGATATTATTAAATCTGATTCTTGTTTCATGTCTCGATTTCGGGATTCACTTAGTGCGATCCCTATGGATGAAACTCAGGATGCGTGGTCTAAGAACACTATTCTTGAGCAAACATTTCCTGTGAATCCTCCTTCTTCCTTCACTGAAGTTTTAACTGTTGCTGAAAGTTCATTATATTCATTTCCACAGCAAGCTTTGGCTCAACTCCAATATGGTAATGATTGTTTATTTAGCGGTTATAAATTTTATAAGGCTCGGGCCACCATGTTTGGGTTACTGTTTAAGAATGAATCAGTGAATATGAAGGGAAAAAACGATACATTACAACAAGCAAATGATGAGTTGAAGCTGCAAAATAATCTTCTTCAACAACAACTTCAACAACTCCAACAGCTTCAACAACAACATAATGACCAACATCAGCAACAACAAGAACAACTCCAGACTATCGAAGTTCATAATCAAAATCTTCAAAATCAAAACCAAGGTTTATTTTTCATTCTTCTTCAATTATTATTTTATTTTATTAATCTATATGAAAATTTTAAATTTTATCCTGGGTCCAGTGGAAAACTTGGAAACCTTATTTAGGTACGATCGTAGAATGGTACAATTGAATAATCATGCAAAGGAAATCTACAAAGAGATGAATGTGGTTAGAGAAAAACTAACTCGATTGAACGATATTTTAGATTTAGCCACTTGGAGGCGTAATAAAGCTGAGTCAAAATACAAAGAAGTTGTAAAATTGCTTACTCTGAAAGAAATAGAGTTTAAATCTGTTGTTAGAGGTACATTTTTGGTATACTTGATCTTTTGGCTTATTATACCATAAAATTTATCTAATATTTTATTTGTATTTTCAGAACTGGAGAGAAAACTTAATGAAGTTAAGGATCGAGCAACACAAGCAGAAACTGAGCTTAATACAATGAATGATACAGTGAAAAACATCACTAACGAGTTAAAGACTTCTGAAAATAATGTGTCTCTTGGTGCAATAAAAGTTCGGAGTTTACAAGCTCAATTGTCTGTTGAACTTTCCAAGATTGCAGCTCGTGAACAAGAAATTGTATCATTAACTGCAGAATTAAATGAAGAAAAAGATCAAAGATCACGCTTTGTTGCTCAAATAGAAAAAGATCAACAAAAGATCGAAGATCTTCAAAAAGAAATCAACTTTGGGCGTGACTTTGTTCATTGGGTTAGGCAGGATGCTAAAGCGAAAATTGCGAAGTCCTTCAATACTGCTTTAGATCGTACACAATCCGATCCTTCAGTGCTTAGTAAACGCACTTCTGTGCCTGCAGTTCCCCCTCCACCATCGCGATCCATTCTTCCCGATGCTTGATTATGTTCTTTGTAATTTCATCTATTGTTGGCTTTACCATCTTGTACTTTGTCTG
This sequence comes from Papaver californicum, assembly GCA_023531435.1. Lineage (NCBI taxonomy): Eukaryota > Viridiplantae > Streptophyta > Magnoliopsida > Ranunculales > Papaveraceae > Papaver > Papaver californicum. The sequence goes on along the minus strand of JAJJMC010021484.1, from coordinate 6,827 downwards.
TCTTTCAAGAATTTTCTTTCGTAACCTTTTGATATATTTTTAATGTTGTTCCCTGCACAAGAAAATTTGATTAAGTAATCTTTTTGGCTATCATATGACTTTCCGAGTACCATGAATTGAAGTACTTTTTTTACCTCAAATCATGTTGTTCGAGATCCCACACATACGAAACAAACCCGAGCCAGGGGTAAGATACAGGGTTGGTCCCGAACTGTACTTTGAAAATTGATAAACCAATAATTAGGAACCCCTTCTTTATAAGAATTTCGTTGTTAGTGAAATTCTTTAAGGATGTTTACCTTTTGTGTATGATTGTGTCGTCAATCGCAACGCTATCCAGAATATGATGTTCCTGGAATAATTTTGAGCGCTCAAAGTATATGAAATTCCGGGATTAATGGAATTTTGATCAATGATCATAGTATTTTCCAAGATATGATGTTCCTGGATTCAAAGTATATGATATTCCGGGATTAATGGAATTCTGATTAATAATTACAGTATTTTCCAAGATACGATGTTCCTGGAGTGATTAAATTATAAAAGAAATTACTGAATTAGTTGGCTATGTACCTGCCTTTTGTGTTAACATTGCATTGTTATTCACGGATAGTAAAGCTTTAAGTATTGTGCATTCCATGGATGCTGTAAAACTTCTCCTTGCATATTCTGGAGATAGCACGATCCTTGTCCCGCTGACGCTTGAATTATGTATGGACCATCCCATGTTGGTGCGAATTTTCCTGCGTTTTTGTCCCTTTGGTATTCCGTTATTTGTCGTAGGACATATTGGCCTTGGACAAAGTTTCGTGATTTTACACGTTTATGGTATTCTCGAGCTAATCCCCTTTGATAATTTTCCATCTTCTGGAGTGCCACCTCTCTTTTTTCTTCCAAGTCATCCAATTTTTGTAACATAAGATCTGAATTAAGATTTTTCTCCCATGCTTCTGTTCTGGTTGTAGGTAAAATAACCTCTGTTGGTATTACTGCTTCCGTTCCATAAGTAAGAAGATAAGGTGATTCTCTAGTTGAAGTTTTTCTTGTGGTTCTATATGCCCATAATGTATTATGTAACTGTTCGCACCACTTTTTATAATACCCATCCAATGTTTTCTTCAGATTTGTTGCGATTGTTTTATTTGTGGATTCTGCTTGCCCATTGCTTTGTGGGTAGAAAGGTGTAGATTTATGCTTTTGAATATTATACGTTTCAAATAACATATCGATATTCTTTCCTTGGAATTGTCTTCCATTATCAGAAACTATTGCTGCGGGAATCCCAAACCTACAAATGATATTCTCGAATAGAAATGTAAAAACATCAGTGTCTCTGATTCATGTAATGCTTTCGCTTCTACCCACTTGGTGAAATAATCGGTAGCCACAATTAAATATTTTCTTTTCTTTGTTCCTTCAACTAATGGTCCAACTATATCAACTCCCCATTTTGCAAATGGCCATGGACTAAGTATTGAATTTAATTCTGTAGCTGGTGCTTTGATTTTCTTACCAAATCGCTGACACTCTTCGCACCTTCTAACCATTTTTTCCGAATCTTTTAGCATAGAAATCCAGTAATAACCCTGCATTTTGGCTTTTAATGCTAACGATCGTCTTCCGCTGTGATTTCCTGCATCTCCATAATGTATTTCTTTAAGAATTCGCAATCCTTCTTTTTGAGATAAACATCGAAATAACGGTCCAAGGAAAGAATTTCGTTAAAGAATTCCATCCCGAAGTTGGTAGCTGTTTGACTTGAGTTGAATTTTCCTTGCTTCTTTAGAATCTGTTGGTAACACTTTATTTTGCAAATATTGATGTATCGGGACTCTCCAATCTGGTTCGTTTGGTTGGTCATCTTCTTGTTGCGATATAAGTGGGGTATTCCGTATTGCTGGGTCATCAATTTCTTCCATCGCACTATCATCTTCTATATTATTTAATGTTTGTGCTCTTATGGATGGCTCATATATTCTCCCAATTTTTACTGCTTTAGCTGTTGGATCATTTATCATAGATGAAACATACGCAAGTGCGTCGGCATGTCGATTCTTTTCTCGGGACAAATGTCGAAAAACAATGTTTGGATACGATTTGTTAAATTCTGCACAAGGTTTTTATACCTTTCCAAATCTTCATCAATCGTTTGATATTTTAGCTCGATCTGTCTAATTACCAGCTGCGAGTCACTTGTGAGTCTAACATCACTTATTCCTAGTTCAATAATGAGTTTGAGAGCATGGACCACTGCTTCATATTCTACTATGTTATTCGTATGCTCTTCGAACTCAAGACGAAATGAATGTAACCATCAACAAAAACTTCCCATCGTCGTGAACTATTTGAATCCAGAATATCTAATGGCTCTTCTTCTTCACACCCTGGCAGTCCTTGAATTTCATATTCTTCCTCAATTGGAAAATCTGCCAGAAAATCAGCTAGAATTTGAGATTTTTGCGCAGTTTGTATCTCATAAACAATGTTGTATTGTTCCAGCTGAGCATTCCATTTCGCTATTCTTCCTACTTTTCCTGTATTCTTTAAAACTGACTCCAATGGTGCTTTTGTTAATATACGAACATAATGAGTAAGAAAATAAGTGCGTAACTTCTGAGTAGCAAATACTACTGACAAAATTAGTTGTTCAATCTGGGTATAATTTCTTTCTGCTGAATTCAGACTCTTGCTGATGTAATATATTGGTTTTTCAATCTTCTCATTCGTTCGCACCATTACCCCACTGATTGCATTTTCTGTTGCCGCTATGTATAAAGTTAATATTTCTTCTGGCTCTGGTTTTTGCAATGCTGGCAACGTGGCGAGATGTAATTTTATACTTTGAAATGCTTGTTCACAACGATCGTTCAATTCAAATTTATTTTTCTTCTTAAGTACATCAAAAAAGGGCTTGCATCGTTCTGATGATCTCGCAATGAATCTACTCAATGCAGCCAAACACCCATTTAACTTCTGTACACTTTTTATACTGTTTGGTGATGGCATATCTGTTATTGCTTGTATTTTCGCCGGGTCAACTTGTATTCCATCTTTCGTAACCAAATATCCCAAAAATCGCCCTGAAGTAACACCAAAAATACATTTCTTTGGATTTATTTTCATTTTATATTTTCGTAATGCACCAAAAATTTCAGCCAAGTTCTGTAAATGATCATCCGATAATTTACTTTTTACTAGCATGTCATCCACATAGACTTCCAAAGTTTTTCCAATCCATGGTTTGAATATCGCGTCCACTAAACGTTGATATGTTGCTCCTGCATTCCGTAACCCAAATGGCATTCTGGTGTAACAATACAATCCCCGTGGAGTAAAGAACGATGTGTGTTCCTGATCTGCTTCTGCTAATGCTATCTGATTGTATCCAGATTGTCCATCCATAAATGATAACATCTCATGTCCTTCAACGGCATCTACTAATTGGTCGATGTTCGGGAGCGGATAACTATCTTTTGGACACGCTTTGTTTAGATTAGTAAAATCTATACAAATTCTTACTCCACCGTTCTTTTTCGGGACAATCACCATATTAGAAATCCATGTGGGGTATCGTACTTCCCGAATGAATCTTGCACTTAAAAGTTTAGTTAATTCTTTTTCCACTGGTTCATGGTATTCTGGTGCGACCTTTCGTATCCGTTGGCGAAAAGGAATTGCATCAGGACGTATTTTTAATTCGTGATGTACGATGTTGGGATCGATCCCCGGCATATCTTCCATTCTCCAAGCGAATACATCTACAAATTCACAAAGCAATTTAACTAACTGTTGTTCCAGATCTGCTTTTATTAACATCCCAATTCGCACCTGTTTAGGCAATTCTGTAGTGCCAATATTTATGACTTTTGTTTCTTCTACTGGGGCGAAGACTGGTTTTGGAATCCCAATTGGAGTTGGGGTTCCCTTTAATTGCTACATCGTCCCTTTATGATGTTGGTCTACCTGATTTTCTTGACTCTGACTGCTCTCTCCTTTTTCATTTACCGTTTTATTTTTTGCATGCTTTTCTAAATATTGACTTATTTCTTCCTCCTTTGCTTTAACTCTTCGTTCCTTTTTCTTTTTATGTTGTAGATGCTCCCGTTCCTCATTCATTCTTGTCTCTGCCATTATACAAAACTTAGCATCTTCTTGATCACCCTTTATCTCCATCTCTCCTTGCGGTGTTGGAAATCGTAAATATTGATGATATGTTGATACCACACCCTTCAATTGGTGAACCCATCGTCTTCCAATTATAGCATTGTATGGTGATGGTGCATCCACAACACTAAATCTTGTCAAAATGTTGATCGGTCCAGCTGAAACTTCAAGATCAATGTCTCCCTTTGGCTTGGAAGATATTCCATTAAACCCATAAATGATGTATCGTGACAAGATCAACTGATCTTATTTAAAACCCATTTTACAAAATGTATTATAGAACATCACATTTAATGAACTGCCCCAATCCAAAAGTATTTTCTTTACATTCCAGCCTGATATCAATAATGTTAACACAAGAGGGTCATTATGCATTTCAATTTCTTGGTTTACTTCTTGTGCAGAAAATGTTAATGGATTATGCCATCCAATCTTCCCATAATTCTGCTTGCCTTCCTTGAACTTTAAAGACTTCATGGTTCTGAATTCTCCTGCATAATTTCTTATTGATTGCGACATTCAAATCTGTATCATTCTTTTCCGCATATGATATCATATTAATTGTTTGTTCATTATATGGAATGCGTATTGCCTTGCTTTCATCATGTTTATTTGTTGGTTCAACTTTCTGAACAAATTCCTTTAACTCTCCAGCATCGACCATTCTTTGTACTAATGCTATAAAATTTCTACAGTTGTTTGTTGTATGCCCTTTATAACCATGATACTCACAATAGTCTTTTGAATGTTGTGTAAACTCTGGTTGATTACCCTTTGTTATTGGCCATTGAAAATTTGGCCGATTCTTCAAAATATTGAATAATCTGAAGTATGAAACATTAAGCTTGGTAAACGTTCTTTCTCGAAATTGCTGAGCAAAGTTTTTACCATTCCCTTGTCGAGGATGTTTTAATTCTCTTGAATCGAATTTCGGAAGAAATTTCCTTTTCTGATCGAGCGATTCCTCAACTGAATTTGTTCTCCTTGTATTTCCTTGGCTTCTTGAATTAATTCTCGATCCTTGCTCTTGTATATCTTGGAGCCTCGCACATGTTTCTATTATTTCTCTTAACTGGCCTTCAGTTTTTCGATTATTTCAGTGAATTTCAACAAAAAGCTGGCTTTTCCGATCAACAATCCCCCATTTGTAATGATTTATAGCTGTTATTGGGTCTAATTCACCTATTGCCTGACATATTGCATGCCATCTGGCTGTATATGATCGGATCGATTCTTCTGGCCAAGATGTTAAAGAATAAAGCTTGTCCTCCCCTGAATCAACTGGTTTATTATACATGTATGCTTCAAGAAACTTCCTCACCAACTGTGCGTAATTATGGATGGAATTTTCCGGTAATCTATCGTACCACAATAATGCCGTCCTCGTTAAACTGGATGGAAAACATCTACACATGATTGCTTCATGATCGTCCCACCGGGTCATCACTCGATTATAATACTTTAAATGTGATGTTGGATCCTTGGTACCATCGTAACATTCGAACACTGGAATATTATATTCTCTTGGTAATGATACACATGTCAAATGTTGTGCTAACGGAGTTCGTTTTGCTTCTTTCAATACCTCTTCTATTCTTCCCCCTCTTTATTTTTTAATCCTTTAATTTCTTCTTTCATTTTTTCCATCGCTTCCAAGCATGTTTCCCATTGGGTTCGTTGAATTTCTTTTTCTTGTTGCCTTCTTGCTCGAGATGTCGATCCTACTAACACCATTCTTTGATCTGGATTCCGTTGTTCACTTCTTGATATTTGTCTACTTGACATTACCTCCTGATTTCGTATTTTTGTCACAGCTGGTCTTTGCTCTTGCTGAATTACATCTTTTAAAACTTGATTTTCGGTTGCTAGTAATTTGATTCGATGGTTGCTTGCTACTTGCTCCTTTCTCATTTCATTTATTTCTTCTAATAAATCCTGTATTTGCTGTATCTTTCTTTGAGAACTCACATGATCTGAAGAGAAATTCTGAACCACTGTATTTGGTGTTAATTCTTGATTTGGGGTATGATTTCCCTCGTTACTTTGTTGATGTCCTGATTCTCTTCCTTCTTCTTGTCTATTCTCCCAGTCTTCATTATTACTTTGGTTCCCAGAATTAGCGTCTTGAGACATACTTTTCAGATCATGTTGTTTCTTAACTATTTTTCGCCTTGCTGATTGCTTTTCTTTCTCGATATCTAGAAATTTCTCAGAAAGTCATTCAAATGAACTCTTACACATCAAAATCATAAGAGATCCTATTTATTACTTTAACTGTAAATTCTTCCTATCACAAATCTGATTTTTCCCAATTCATAAAATCCTTTGTTTCATATTCTTATCTACCTTTTCAAGCATTTTTCATGTTAATAAAACATGCTTATGTAAATAAACTTTACACTCATTTATTGTATCTTGTAAAATTGAATTTTCCAACCTTTTCTTTTAAATTTTTTCAACCATATCCGTTCTTTTCTTAATAAAAATATTTCTTTCTTGGACGATTTAGTTTTGAAATTAAAACCTTTTTTCCTTCATCAGGTAGGATAAATCCTTTAATCGTCCCTGTTTCTAGCGCCAAATTGTTTATGCCAAAAATCTTTTCGACTAAAACAACCAATCAAATTCTCACATATCAATTAAAGGTTGAAATCGAGTAACAG
>JAJJMC010021472.1:0-12121 GCA_023531435.1 Papaver californicum | reverse complement strand
CAAGTTTGAGTAACGAACCTTTATTTACCACTTTCTAAACCACATCAGAGGTCGGCCGGGAAAATTGAGATAAGAAATGTCTTCGAGATTTGGGGTCTGTTGGGTAGAAAATGGGCTGTTTAAGTCAATTAAAGGGATAGAGAGGATTGAGTGAGGTTAGGCCAAGCTTAGGAGACCAACAGAAGGAGAAAAAATTTAGCACAAGAAAAATTGTTTTGTTGTTGCTGAAGAACGCGAAGAACAGAGAAAAGACAACGATTTCTTCAACCGTTTTGCAACGTTTATCTTCAGTTGCATCAGTTTCTTCAACCCATCTGCAACGGATATCTTAGCATCTGCAACGTTTATCTTCGGCTGAAAAACACTTTTCTGTAACAGTGAGAACAGTTGTTTGCAACGCCATTACACCGTTATGAACCATCTGTGTTATTATTTTTTCTTCTTCTTACACACTTTTGAGCCATGAATAATTGTTTTGAGAGTGTGTACATCATGAGGAGCTAAACCTTATCACTGAGGCAAGGAGGAAACTATTTTTCCATGATTAATTGGTAACTTTTAATAATTCTTTTATGACTTTTGCATTTATTTTTAATTGAAATTATGATTTTTCTTAATTGATTGTGATTTTATTTGATGGTTTATGCTGGGGCCTAAAGCTTTTGATGAGCCATACTTGTGATTTATAATTGATATTTTAAAAATCTACCTTTGGCAAAAACTAGAGTCACTTATTTGAGCTAGAATTGTTTAGAATTATTATTTTTGAAATCAATTAAAAGTGGTTAATGGTGAAATCCATAACCTCATTATTTGTAAATATTATTATCATATTTTGTGTATATTTTCTAGTTTAAATCAGTTTTTAAATCTAAAATCAATCTTTACAAGTTCGAGAATTTAAACCTTATTTACCACTATTCTAAAACACACCAATCATCTAATCCACAAAGGACCATGCTTGGTCAACATTTGAACTCTACCAGGCGTTAGCCTCTCTACAGAGCCGACCTTGCCACAACCTCTTTTAAGAGACGGCCATATCTTTCTATCTCCTAAGAGAACATCTACAACAAGGTCATACTTGACCTTAGCCAGGTTTTTATTATTTTGTTCTACTTTACGTTTTTGGGTATTTCTCTTTTGCTACAGGTTTTGGAACGAAAACGAAAAAAAATTGAGCCATTGGTGATTAAAAGACTTAAAGTAAAGTTAAATCTAAAAGAACGGAAAAGAAGACAAGGAATTTATTTTTATTTAATTTTTAATTTTTAGGATTTTTATTTGTTATTTTAATTTAGAAAAAAATTGTATTAGGAAATATTTGATTATTTTTGTAATTTTCTTTTATTTTTTGGACATTTTGGACACTTTGGAACATTTTTGGACATTATTATTTTTTAATCCCTACGGAAGGGTATTATTAAATATAAACTGCAACAGGAAAGGACGACAATTATGATATTGTCTCAGCCCCTCAGGTTCGTACACTGAAATATGAGTCGGTGGCCTGAGTCGACTCCAACGGTTCATCGCATGTCTGGAATGGGAGGTAAGACTCTAACCACCCACGAATCCCCTGTCAGTGGGTTTTCTGGAATCCTTCATGTGCATATATGCTGAGGACCTGAATACGGATTTACTTTTCTAGTAAAGGGCAAGAACTTGCCATACAAGATAAGGACTCGGATTTCATCACCATTTCCTTCTTGCCCTCTTTAGGAACACGTTACCAAACGCGACCCTACGCCTTAAAATTTGACTAGAAAGAGACTGATAGGGTAACGATCTTATTGGAAAATTGTTCGAAAGGATTGTATTGGTTACTTTGTTAGCCTAACTCAAGGATCATGAAGATTAATTTTAAGTTGGTTCGTGCCACATTGTAACCCAAGGAAACGTTTTCCAAAGATGTAGGGTTATTCAAGCTCCATAGAGCTTATCCTGATTCTCTCGATCGACTTCATCTAATTCGGATCGGTCCAGCGAGGTTTGCGAAAACTTTAACTAGTCGCCTTTTGGGAGACTAGAAGCTGGTCTAGAAACTATCTAAGTGGAGCCATCATGCTTTTTTTTGCTAGATTCAGTAGGTTTTCTTGGTCGAGTCATCATTGTTTGTGTTTGTTTAGAACCCCTTCTAGTAGGATTTATTTTTGTAAACAATTAGGAAGTTTTTGTTAGGAAATGTCGAGCTGGTATTATGAGGACCAATACAATGAATATCCGACTGGATTTCAAAATAAGAATTATCCGTACTATCAACATGGTATGGATAGTAGTCGGGACCACCACCATCTTTTTGTAGGTTATTGATCATACCAAGGTGATCCCAATTACTATTCGTACAGACACCCGTCATATGAACATGAAAATGATCAAAATTCGAGTTCTTTGTCTTGGAGGGATGCCCTAAAGAATATGCGATCTAATACTCCCTATGATGACCCAAATCCTTCTCTAGAAGAATCGCAGGAGCAGTTGAGATCTAGTACTCCTTATGATCCATTTGTTTCTCTAGAGAATTCCCTCAAGAAGTTGACTGAGAATACAAATAAGTTCGTATTAAGTATGAGGGGGGGGGGGGGGGGCCCCACAAATAGTAGTCCAACTCTTTTTCTAGAAGAATCCCTCAAGCATTTTGAGAATACGAATAGGTTTACATTAAGTGTGAATGGAAGTCTTGCAAAGTATAATATTGCTCAAAATGATCTTAATTGCCAGTATAGTCCTACCCTTGATAATTATTCACCTAATCAAGATGACAAGGATATAATTGGTAATACTACTTATTTAGGAGAGGTCCAAACATCTTCATATTATTATAATGATGAGGATAATATTAACGAAGAACTTGAAATATACAGGCATCGTGATCAAGAAATTGCCACTCCAATTGTGCTTCATGATGATAGTGTTATTTTTAGTTCAAATCCAAATTTTTTTAATGATTATTCAACTATTCAAAAGGAAGAGGATTTGACTAGAGATACCACTGTTTTAGATGATGTAGAATTTTCTTGTTTTGAAGCCGATAATGGTTTAGAGGAACGGGTTTATCCTGAGAATACTGTTTTAGAGTCCAGCGATTTAGTAACAATAGTCTTAGATAACAAAGATAGACTAGTAGAGATTTTAAATATGAGTGAGGATGCACCTCTTGAATATAACTTAGAAGAAACAGTTGACCATTTTCAGGAATCTGAAAATCTAGAAATTAGGAAAATTATAATTAGTCTATCTAGAGACACTGAAAAAATTCTAAGTTTGGGGGTGACTATTATTCTCCTGTGCTTTACCTTTGACTCTTAAAAAGGTTTCTCACTTGGTTCTTGAAATTTGGACCTCCACCATTTTACAGGATCATCTTCAAACTAGATTTCCTGGGCCTGGTGATGTCCAGAAAGAAGTTCAGTTATTAGAAACCCATCCTATGGTTGATGTGGTTTACCTAGACAATAATACCAAGATTGAATTTGTTTTTCCACCAAAAAATTTTCTACCAATGAAGGGAACGTTTGAATTTCAAATATGTTACTTATTAAGTTTTGAGACTAAGCCTAATTACTTTAGGAGATTGGAATCGACACATTTGCTTAAGAATGACCCCCATTCTTATAGTAGTCAACTGTGTGAGTCCAATTTGATTAACTTTGAGGATCCACAATTATTCAGGAGATTGGAATCGACACATTCGAGACTCTACAACCTGATCCTTTTGATCTTTCCTATGAGGAAATCCAGCCCATGAAAATATTTTATCTAGACCCTTTTATAGAGCCTGAACCTGAACCACAACTAGAAGTAGTTGTCTTAAACAGAAAACTAGATAAGGGTGTGCTCAGTTTGTTCATTTTCTTGGCCTGTTGTAGTTTCCTTTATTTGTGATAGCACTATTTGATCAGATGACCCACGTTGTTCCGGCTATTGCTATATGATTTTATGAGGTGAGTAATTCTTTCTTAGTCTGGCTGAAGACTTTAAACTTAACACTTCTTGGGAGGTAACCCATGCTCATGCAACACAGTAATATCTTTCTTTAACTCTTTTCCTTCGATTGGTAACAGTTTCCCCTTGTTCATGCTTTTAATCATTCATCTTTAGATTATTGAGGACAATGTTAGATTTAAGTTTGGGGTAAGCGAGAAACTTTTAAGTTGAAATATGAAACTCCAGAGTATAGAAGCTTGTGAACAATTCAGGATCACACTAACCATTCTAGGTAGATGGAAACTTAACTATTTTTCTATAGGAATCGGTGTGCCCAGCTAAATAGTCTATTCATAAAAGGATGCCCAGCTCAGGTGTTAGAAATAACATGATAGTCTTCACCATATCTCGTAGTCTATCTCGACCATATCACCTTCTGTTTTTATTTTTGCATTTTTTTATGTTTCTCTAAGTGATTTGGTGGGGAACCAATATCGAATTGTTATCGCCGCCAGAATTGTTATCGAATTGTTATCGCCGCCATTACACCGTTACGAACCATCTGTGTTATTATTTTTTCTTCTTTTTACACACTTTTGAGCCATGAATAATTGTTTTGAGAGTGTGTACATCATGAGGAGCTAAACCCCATCACGGAGGCAAGGAGGAAACTATTTTTCCATGATTAATTGGTAACTTTTAATAATTCTTTTATGACTTTTACATTTATTTTAATTAAAATTATGATTTTTCTTAATTGATTGTGATTTTATTTGATGGTTTATGCTGGGACCTAGAGCTTTTGATGAGTCATGCTTGTGATTTACATTTGATATTTTAAAAATCTACCTTTGGCAAAAATTAGAGTAACTTATTTGAGCTAGAATTATTTAGAATTACTATTTTTGAAATCAATTAAAAGTGGTTAACGGTGAAATCCATAACCTCAGTATTTGTGAATATTATTTTCATCTTTTGTGTATATTTTCTAGTTTAAAATCAGTTTTTAAATCTAAAATCAATCTTCACAAGTTCGTGAGTTTGAACCTTATTTACCACTATTCAAAAACATACAAATCATCTAATCGACAAAGGGCCATGCTAGGTCAACATTTGACCTCTACCAGGCGTTAGCCTCTCTATAGAGACGACCTTGCCACAACCTCTTTTAAGAGCCGACCATATCTTTCTTTCTCCTAAGAAAACATCTACAACAAGGTCATACTTGACCTCAGCCAGCAGGTTTATGCTCTCCTCATGACACATACGACTGTATCAAGCTTCCTTGCACACGACCCGGGCTTGCCTCCACACGCAAACATAAGTATTCCTATGTCAAAAGTTATGAAAACTTTAGAGAATATTACCATATCATACGACACGTCACACATATAGGTTGATTCCAAATTGGGGGGTGAAGGGTGGGGGAGACTTAGGGTTTTGGTCTTGCGTTCTATGACAAGTGTGAGTATCAACCTACTCACACAGGGATAGAATAGTCGATCACAAGGGATCAACTGCGGAGGATAGACTCAATTATAGACATATCCTTAGTTATTCCCGAGATTAAGGGAAAGATGTTTATCTTACTCATCATCCTTCTCTTATCGACTAGAGATTATGGTTTTGTAAAGCTATAAATAGACCAACTCTTGGTCATTCTAAACAACAACAACAATAATGCGAACATAAAAAGTTATCTGCAACTCTCTCTTAAAGTTTCTGCGTCTTCAACTTTCTCCAACGAATGACTCTAGTCTCACCTCTCTCAGCTTCCCTCTTGGACCAACTCTATATTTCCATGTGACTGAACCAGACCTTAGACGACCATTATCTTGGTTCAGGAAATGTTTGTTTGTAATCAACCTTCCGTATTCATACAAACCCTAACCATTTTTACCTTTTTTATCCCGTCCTATTTTTCGTTATCTACAGCGAGATAGTTATCGTATTTAATATCATTTGCATAGGTGACTAGCCTACTAAATATATTTCTATTGGTAGTGGTCGGTACGGTTAACTTCTGAAAGGTGATCCATTTATGTTTGTTTCTTTTTGTGAAAAAACTCCACCTTCCTTCTCAGATTAGTCTGACCAGTGAGTTCCCTTAAAAGGAAACAAATAATCAGGCCAAATGACAGTAAGGCCTTCTATATGATGGATGGAAAAGTGTAAAATGAGTGTCTTGTTTTCTCTCTCCTGAAAATAAATTGAGTTTTCAATTTCATCACAATTATATCAAATTTGATCGAATTGCCATAAAAAAATCTTAAGTTACTTTTAATTTATTACATATGAAGTATCAAATTTTAATTATAATCTTTCAATTGATGTAATCCCCTCATTTCAACTTCTAATCCCTGACTCAAATTTGTTTGAATTTCTTTGTATTTGTTTCAGTTATTTTGTTCCAATTTCACCATAATTTCCTTGAGTTTCACTACAGTTCTACTCTAATTCATCCAACTTGAACTTTCGGTCGCCCCCACCCCCTACTTTTATCGATCACCTAGTACTGTGACTTGAAGTGCTACAATGTGGGTTGCTTTTTTCTTTCATCAAAAATTAATTTTATTTTAAAATTGAATTAAATTTGATCGAAATTCCATCTAGAAGTTCAAATCACTTTCGGTTATTTCAATTGAAATATCAAATTTTCATAATAATCCTTCATTTTGATTCAATTGTCTCAATTCAAAAATTTTAATTTCCAATTTCTATAATTCTACTTGAATTCACTCAAATTTCTTATCATTCTTTCAATTCCTACAATTTCACTACAATTTCTTCAAATTTTACTATATTTTTCCACTATAATTTGTCTAATTATAGTTCTTTGTCGGTTCCCTACCCTAAAAGCGGTCATCTAGAATACCAATACCTTTGATTTAGCATGCATCACCAGATATGATATGTACTCCAAGCCATATAAACACCATCTAATTATTATTTTGATTTAGCATATATTTTCCCTGCTAATGTGACTCGAATTTGCACCCAAATTTAAAATGCATTGTTATAATCCAAATTTTACCGCATGATCCAAAACCTTTTGTACAACCAAAATTTATAGTCCAAAATTTATAGCTTGACCAAAGATTGTGCGATGATCTACGAATCAATATCTATCCATGTCAAACCAAAGTATGTCTCTTGACCCAAATTTATTTACCGAGTTAGAAATGCACTGTGAAATGAAAACTGCCACTGTCATCTAACATATAAACTGACATATGCTAATTAACTTCAAATATGCGACCATGACTTTGAATTTACCTCGTGACTCAACCTCACTTAATAATAAAAAAAATCTAATCACTCACAAAAATCTACCCCGTGATCTAAAAATCTACCCCGTGATCTAAAAGATATCATATGACCAAAATCTATTTTTTGAGCGAACATCTATCCTTATGACCAAAACACTATTTGATGACCTAAAAATTGTATGGTGACCCAAAATCTGCCACTATAATCTGAAATTCTCAACCAAAACCAAAAAATTATGATCCATGATCCAAATGACCTAAAATATGCCTTGTAATTTAAACCAAAACATATCCTTTGACCCAAAATTTACACAATGATCAAAAATCTATATTATGACCAAAAATCTACACTGTGCCTAAATTTTTTCAAATGTTCCCAAAATTTGCCATGTGATAACTTTTTTAGGTAATCTAAAATCAGCATCTTCATCTGCAATCTGTTTATATAATTCAAGATTTCTTACGTGACCTTGAAATTATCTTTCGTTGTTGTTTAAAGCATGCCTTGTGGCCCAAAATCTATCAATGTAAACAGAGATCTACCATACAATGAAAAAAAATCGTCACCCAAAAATCATGGCCATAACCAAAAAATAAAATCCAAAGTTTTCCATCTAACCCAAGAATGTGACGTGATTAAAAATTTACCAAGAGATTTCAAATTTTCCTCGTGACTTAAAAATTGTTTTGTGAGCCAAACTATGACATGTGGCTCAAAATTTATATAGTAACTCAAAAATTTTAATTAGGGCCCAAAATCCGTCTTGTCATTCAAACTAATGCAAATTGTATAATCTACATTGTGATCCAAAATATACCATGTGACTAAAACTTCTAAGTGCTCATATAAAATAATCCATTGTCGGATCCAAGTTAATTGGATCTGTTCGGATGAATTGGTCTGATGAAATAAGATAATCCAACTAAAGAGACCGGTTTTTCCACTTATTTTGGCACATACGGATGAAATACCATATGCATGCAATGAGTTGGTGATGTGTCCCGGTAGAAAACGGGTTGTTCAAGTATCAGAGACGTAGATACTTTTAGGCGTGTCCGTGCTCGACAGAGACACCCCAAAGAAAATCGACTCATTAAGTACCGATTCATTAAGCAATGGAAATGATGGCAAGGAATCTAATGATATATGCATGTGTTAATTTGGTGATTTTGATACAAGAAGAAAATCATGAGAACTTCACGTGCATGCTGTACCTCCTCTACGTAGAAGAAGAAGAAGATGCAGAATCTCAGTCTGAAATAAGAAAATGAAAAACCAGTTAAAAGTTGATTCAACAAAAAACAAAACAGAAAAGAGAGAAAACAAGAAAAAGTGATAAATTTGCTTTACCTTAGCTTTAAATAGAAAAAGGTAGATAAACACATTTCAGTCTGACTAAGAACTGGTCATGAGGTTATGTTGCTGTATGGCCCTGGATCATACCAAGAGGGTCTTTCAATTATCATGCTTGGTTGAGCATTTGGAGGACAACAACACTATACACAAGCAGGCTCACAACTCAAGTACCTCATCCATACATATATTAGAGAAGGATAGTTCATCAAAGATTGAATACCATGAGGAGAAACCTTTAACCTCTGCCTTCCGACACTACAGCCAGGATTGAAAATAGCAAAAAATAAATCAAAAGAAGTTGTTGCGTAGGAGCAAATAAAATACAAAGTTCTGCAAAGCTTTCTTTTTATAAAATACCAGGGAACCAATAGTTAAGTAGAGGTAATTGTCTCTACTTATAATTTATCCATACATGACAACGCTTCACGTTATCCATAATATATTTTTTTACTGCCCACTATTTATATGTACGGAATCCTGAAATACATAATTTATTAGGATAAATATTATGATCCGAAAGTCGAGACAATGCCACGAACGTATATAACTAGACATACTATTCCATTTCTAGAGATCCATCTTCTAAAGAAAGATACCGAAAGTTTCCCTAAAATTTGAATCTCCCTGAGTACGATCTGATTCTTGAAGATGCATCTACTAGGCTTTCAAACCTGACCAGTTCATAAGTTTGTACTTCTCTTCAGTATAAGAATCAGTCAAAACTGATTGACCACTACTAGGGGATCATCTTCTAAAGATAAACACCAAAAGCTTCCCTAAAAATTTGAATATCCCCCTGACTATCTGATTCTTAAAGATGATCGATGCCTCTTCTAATAGGCTTTCAAAAAAATTCGACCATTTAGTTAAATAAAAATATGTACTACAAACTTTCTACAGAGAGGAATATCAGTCAAAGAAGATTGACCGGCCTCTTCAACTTTCTCTTCTACTTTTCCAGTTGACTCCACTTCAAAGTGTTTTTTGTACTTTAAAGTGTCTCTCCCCATTTTATAATCCAAAATAGCTTGGAACCACATTTTATGTTTTTGATCCCATATTTTCAAAATTTCTATGTTAGTGTAATCCATAATCATAATTTTTACTTTGTTTAAAACTTTTATGATTTCATTTTTTTTTCTCTTTTTTCTTTTTTTTTTGCCTTTCTCATTCTCCAACCATATGGTCACACTCCATGGTAAAAAAACAACAACAATATATACTCAAAACATGTTACCCAAAATGATTATTACAAACTACATAAATCTCATCAAAAGAAGACACGATGAATCATTTTTACTGTTTTAGGTTCATGGGAATGCATGTTAATCATGTTTGTGCTAAGAAAATCTATCACTTTATCATTATTGATATGGGTTTGGTCCTGTTTGGGTATTCCTAAAGCACAACAAAAGTTGGATTTTTAACCAACTTTAGTCACTAGAATACTAAAGATGCAGCTCAGAGTGGTAGCTTCCATAATTAGAGAAGAAAATCTGTTCTTAAAATGTGCAGTAAAGACTCAATTTTTTAACATTCACACATACTGAAATGGGGAATCTTCTTTTGCTTTGGATATCAAATGATAGCAACACGCATCAGCAACGTGAATAAATCAGATTTGTAGGTGTACTGTTACCAATTATGGCAAGCACTTGCAGCATTGTACACTCGAGCATACTCGGATAATCATTGTAGCGCGACTGTACTAATACCAATGCAGTAAGGAAAAAACCAAGAGAACGTATCAAGTCACTTGCAAACAAACAGATTATTAGGGTGCACGATATTTTTTTATCATTTTTTTTTCCTTCTTTATTTGCTTATTTCTGTTGTTCCGGTGGATGCCTACCCCGTGGGACAGACCTAGAGGCAGAAAAAAAAAATCAGGCCCGGGATAAGGGCTTTGCCAAGTCTAATAATTATGCCATTTTTTTTTCTAAGAATTACTAGTTAATCCAATCTATATGACCCGTTTAATGGGTAGCCCATCCATATAACTTGCTTTATCCGTTAGTTTTTTTTGATTTTTTTAGAGCAAAAATCTTATTCGTTCGTCTATTACGTGTGCTGTGTATATCATGTGTTTATTTTAATTCTAAAATTACCCTTTTTTCTATAATACAAAGGAGAGAAGGAGAGTTTTCTTCTTCAATCTTCTCGATCTTCTTCTATAATCATCAAAACGAGAGATGTATCTATCTTACTCTCCCCATTCTTTTTGGATCTGTAGTCTTGAACCCAAAGTGAGAAGTGATTGAGATCGAGATAAAGATTTTGATTTTATTAATTTTCATGATTGTTGATTTGTATTTTAAAAATTAGGTTTTAATTAGAGAGAATAAGAGATGGTGGAAAAGGGAAAAAGAAGAACAAAGTATGAAAGCGATCAAGAAAAAGAGAATCAAGTTATGGTGAAGAAGGAGAAGAAAAAGAATTCGGTGAAAAAGAAGATAATATGTTTTCTGAATACATTTTTGGATTTACAGATGATCTTACAGTAAGTATTCTGGGTTTTCTTTCGGTGCATATTTTCTTTCGGTACATATTTTCTTTCGGTACATATCAATATGTACAGTTGGATCAATATCTATTGGATCATCTAAGAAAGGCAGTCGGACTTTTTAACAAGACCAAAACATTTTTCGACCTCTGATTAAATAGTTTATCTGGATGGATTATAGATTAAACGGATCCAAAAACTTTGAACCAACTAACAAATTTCCCATTTTTTCTAGGTTTATGGGCTTGGGGGCTGAGCTTGATTTAAGCCCAATGTAACTCTTCCCTAGGTCCGCCCCTGCCTGCCTCATTTACATGCTTCTTTTAGGGCAACCGCTACGGTTGTATTCAAAAAATATCACACGCCAACACTTTACATGCGTGACACAGGGGAATCGTTTTCCACGGGGTTACCAAATTCTATATTTTATAGGGTAATATTTGCTTGATACTGGTAACTCCAATAGCAGCTTTGTCATTTTGGGGGTATAGTTAACTCGAAAAGATGAATAAAGAACCCAGGGCGAAGTAAGAAGTCTTGTTTTTTCAATTTCTATACTTACAAAAAATATAAATAAGATAACGTTTTTCCTTAGAGCGAGTCTAATTTAAAAAATCTCTCTTCTAAACACAAGATTTTAAGATGTAGTTTGGAAGATCAAGTTTTATGTAAAAAGTTTAATTTTATCCAAAACCAAAAAAACTATCCGCTCATATTACATGAAGCAAAGGCGCTTCTACTTCCTAAGGGCAACTGAACTGCTGTGGAATTTTGATTTGCTCATCTAGAGTACTCCACTATGGACTCAACAAATATTCAAAACGGATGACCGGAAAATTTATAAAATTGAGGATTTATACTTAGATACGCAACATTAGTCGTGCGACTAAACTTCTATCTCGCGACACAGCTTATGCCGCTGAGCGATGGGATTTTTATCTCACGACTAAACTTCTTTCGCTGAGTGATGGAGGTTAATTCAAGTGACACAAGTTGTGTCGTTCAATGGCTAGCTACTTGTTAGGAAATAAAGTAGGAACGACACATGTAAGATGATTAAGAAAG
>JAJJMC010021467.1:0-22696 GCA_023531435.1 Papaver californicum | reverse complement strand
TCACTAGAAATTAAGGTGCAATTTAGACACTAAAAGGTGTCTATCAACAGACAGAGAGATCATAAATCAGACATCGATCTTAAAAAATTAAAAGAAGAAGAAGAATTTGAAAGAGCGGGTTTGAATCAATTCTTAAGGTTTTTAAATTTTGGGGATGCAATATTTGTACAAGAGCGTTTATCATCAAAAACACATCAAAGAGTACAATCAACAGAACCCACATCACATTTTCTACAAGATCGTTTATCTAAATCCAAATCCCTAGATTTATCAACTTGGGTATCTGAGAATCTTTACAAAATCGTATCAATTCTTCATTTTATTCTTACTATTGCCGCACTTTTCTCCCTCCTTAACGTTGGTGATACAACTACCCTTCTTGGTTTTGAAAACAGATCTAAACAACTTAAAACAATTCATTTCCCTGTAATTAAAATCAAAAGACTATCGAGTATAGATGATGATGAAGAAGAAAAAGATAAAATTGTGGTTGTGAGTATCGAGTGAGACTCTGTGAGAGGCAGATAGGAGTTAGGACATAGGAGAAATGAAGAATAGTTCATAACTTTCTATACCTAGGATTAACAAATAGGATTAGCTGAAATCTATGACTAGGATTAATCGGTATAATCGGTACGGGGTGGTCAGGAATCATAGGAGAACCGTTACCTGTCTCGACCACCCCTCGGTTCTCTCTTTTATTCCATGTACCTGTCCCGAGCCCCTCGGTTTCGGTTCGGTTTTATCTCTGTTCTAACGATTCTGGTCCGGTCCTTCGATTCCGGTCGGTTCCTGTGCAACCCTAATCGAAGTTGTTTCTGACATTAACATCTTTAGTGGAAAATGGGCACGAAACAGGGTAAGGGACCCGTTGGTCGAACCCTAGTTGACGGGATAGTCGATCAGAATTATAAGATATTGCCATGAAATTACCTAGACAAAATTTGGGGAGATAACTAGGCAATACGGCCATGACCGATTCAAAGTCGTCAACCGTCAGTACTTGAGAAGAATTCAGAGTCACATCCTCAACCTCTGTAGTAAAATCATAGTGAAGATAGCTAGAACGACCTTCATGGTAAGGAAAGGGCTTGAATTCATTAACAATGTCCATAAATTTGACAAGGGTATTCTTGGTAGACCTCCCCTTCCCACGCCAAAGGGTCATGCGTGGGTAGTAGTAGTTGGTGGGAACCGTTTCAAACGTACCATCCTCCTTCATTACCCTCTCTTCACCACGAATAACCAAAGCATTAACCGTGGGGAGGGGGGGCGTATTTAGGGAAGTGTTCCTATGCCCAGGCTTGAAGAAAATTCACCGCAACAAAGGTCTCCACCTCATGTTGATCGTCTACCATGCGGATATCCTCACAAAGGAGATCTAAATGATGATACAAACCTCCCAACAACATGTGAGCTAAAGGGAAACAGATGCCTCGTGAATCAGCACAACCATTGGCACAAGCTCATTTTTTTTAAGGTATTGCGAGGACTGTGTTCAAAAATGTCAGGGCAAAGCCAATACAGGAGAAATGCATCTAGTTCAGCGCGGGGATCTTTTTCCTTCCGGATAAAAGAGCCAACTCCTCCGTCAGTAAAATCCGGGGCCCAATACCTTACCCACAGAGGGAAAGAGACACGTTTATTTACCTTGACATCACCTGGAAGAGTTTGGACTCAAACAATCTGAATCGATGGTGAAGCAGCAAAATCCTTTATGGCGAGGCGCCTTTGCCAATGGCCACCATGGCCTTTCCCCATATTAGCGAGGCCGAGATTACTATAGACTTCCCCTTGTTCGATTTCCTTGGTCCGACAATGCTCCACTTTGCAGGACGAGTACCCTCCGCTCGAGAGTCATACCTCTTATTTATCGTATCCTATTGGGACTTACCTTTACAATCAATCAAATAGGCACACATAAACCTATTTGAGTCATCACTATTTCATATACGGTCGATTCATGGTATAGGTGAGACCCATAAACCGACAATCTCATAAGGGCAGCAACATCTTCTATTACTAGAGCCGTTTCACCCCAGGCAAAAAAGAAGGTATGAACCTGAGATATCCAACGAGAATAAAGCATGAGCATATCGCCTTTACATTTAACAACCACGCGGTAAAGAAACACTTCTATTACATCATCTATCACTAAGGAGAGGAGCGTAGCCAAGTGATCAGAATTAGAACAAATGTATTTAACCCAAGATTCCCTGTAAAGGGAGGTTTCCGATGAAGAACACGAATCCACATTCGGAAAATGGTAATCCCCGCGTTGAATAGTCATACACGGGATCTTGTTAAAAGCGTGAAAAGGGGAGTTGCCTTCCCCGATATGCATAAACCATTTAGGGGAAGAAGAAAAGGGCAACACGGTCAGATTGGTCAGGCGAGAGTCGATATGGTCGTCTGTAGGCGTAATCCGCGTACATCATCAAAGATTTCGGGCCTCATAGCCCTTCGCAAATCCCGGTTACCAAGAATCTCTTGCATGGAATAAGAGACTCTATCCTTAGCCGGAGGAAGGCAATCATCATCAGAATATCCATTGGATTCGGCTTCCGCTTCGCTCTCTGTCTTTCCCGCTTCGTTCTCCATCTTCTCTTCTTCTTCTTCTTCTTCTTCTTCTTCTTCTTCTTCTTCTTCTTCTTCTTCTTCCGTTGAAGAGTGTTTAGAAGAATTGTCTGACATTAAGAATAACAAGGAGAGAGTATCCGTACAGTAAGGGAAAGGTAAAACTGTAAAGAAAATCCCTGAGAATATATAGTAAGAACTCTTAATTACGGGGTTAAGTTAGGACGATTAACCAAAAGGTTGTAACCGCGAGAATATTTTTAAAGATGATGGAACACGTCATGTTAGGAATAACCAACCATCGTACATGCTTAGAGGCGCGTGCAAGGGAGTTAGCTAGAGGAAGCCACTCTCATGATGGGTGAGTCGACTATTGGGCTACCTAAGGGTTAACCCAATAGCCTGGGAACTAATTTTGATAGCCTGGAAGTCATTTCTACTAGGTGGGCTCAGGTCTATGGTTGTAAAAAGACTTGGGGACTAAGACCAAGCCCTCGAGAGAATGTCCATGGGAATGTGAGGATAAAAAGGGAATAAAAGGAGAAATTGAGGTATTATTGAGAGGATGGCATCATGGTAATATTAAGGGATTTGTAAGGATATGTGTGAAAGAGGGAGAGATGAGGGGAAGTCTATAAAAGGAAAAAAATGGTACTGAAAAAAGGATATTCTCTTTCTTACCCAACAAGGAAAGGTGTAGTCCTTGCTGTGACTAGGATTAGTCTCCCGTTTATCATTTTACCCCATAACATCAACGCCTAATAAGAGTAAGTCAAAGAAACCTTCACCTGCAACCAAGAAAAGGCATAGTAAAGAACATTGGAAGATACGTTGGTTGAAGAAGAACTTAATATGCTAAGTGAGAGTACAAATTTAGATAAGAATGACATACATGATTTACCAAAAAAGGATGACTATCATAGTGGCAATTCATCCAACTCTGAAGATAAAGCAGATAGTGAGGCCTAATACTAATTTGGATGTATATAATGAGAAGTAAACGATGGGCTTATGATACAAATAAAATTGACGTTGGTATGACATGGCCAACAATGTATGAATACACAATGTTTGTAACTAGATTTTGCATTGCCAACTGCTTTGAAGTGATATAAACTAAAGATGACCCAACCGTAATAAGGTGCATGTATCGAGCCCCAAATTTCCCATTCAGACTATTTGCTAACAAGCAAAGCATGCTTCATCCAGGTTATCTTATACTCCTTCCGTTTCTAGAAAAGTCTTACTATCACTTTTTCCTTTTAGCCTAAAAATATGCTAAATTGAAAAAGTGATAGTAACACTTTTCTAGAAACAGATGTAGTATTTTATAGTGTTAGAGATATTGGGTTATTATGAGATATATTGGGCTCTGACTAGCACTTGGTTTGTTTTGATACAAGCAAGGGGATGGGCATACCACGAAGATTACCAAGTATGTTGGTAAACACAATTATGTCAACGTAACTGGTATTGGTATGAATACAATGGCAAACTCTACTTGGGTTGCAAGTGTTATGGAAGCAATATAATATAAGATACATACTTATTATAGCCTAGCAAGATCAAGAGTAGATTGCAGGTCATGTTTAGTGTTATACTTAGTTATTGGGTTTATTGAAAAGTAAAGCCAAAACCTTAACTACGTTGTATGGATACAAGTGGTCACCTGAAGTTATCGATCAAATATTGATATTGCATAATTCACATACTCTTAATATCGTTTTCTTACATTTATTTGCTATTTTTTTTTATAAATTATCTTGTATTACTCTTGTTTTCTATTTTATTTGTTTTCTTTAGGTGAATCATCTAAAATCAATGGAAATAGATCTAAGTGTATCAAAGGGGTGAAGTGTTAAAGGTTACCAAGGACCCAAGATGAAGACGTGTGAAGAATTACAATAAAAATAAGAAAATAGCAAGTTCAAATATTCTCGACGGTTCAGGTGGTTGAGAAATCCATATTTCTCAACCAAGGTAGTGATGGAGAAAAACCAAATTCAAAACTTCCAAATTTTCTCAATAGGGTACATGACCGGGAAAACTAGGATTTCTCGCTCACATCCGTGAGCGGGAAAAGTCAAATTCATAAAATTTAAATTTTCTCGGTGGGGTATATGAGCGAGAACTCCAGAAATAGGTGGCCGAGAAAGTTACGCGAGCTAGGTATTTTAACGGTTTTTTGTGTTATTTCGAGTTTCTACAAGTTTCATAAACTAAGTATGAACGAGACTCTAGCACGGGAAAATTCTAGCACTTGGATACTATTTAAGCGACGCTTCTTATCAAATTTAAACATCTTTTATCTTAGAACTTGCTGATGGTGGTTTTTTGACAAACACAAAACTTGTAAATTCATTATTAACCCGTATTAGAAACACATAGCCTACGCTTACATGCTCTATCAATGGTCATGGGAGTTATGTAGAGATCTCTCCCGATGTCGTGTCTATGAATATATATATATATATATATATATTAGGGCTTCATTCAGTATCTATACTGTACTCACCTCTATATCAAATATACATTGATTGGAAGGCTCCTAGATGGACATCCATTAGTGTATATAACAACATCGGACCTATTCCAAATCACAGAACTTCCACGACTGAATTCCTTGAACTTGTTCCATCTGTACACCGATGCTCAGAGTCTCGCTTGAGCAATAATAATATACTACTATGCTCACAATATCTCTATATGAACTTGTTCTGAACGCAAGTTTGTATACATATACTTCAATACTTAAAGCCTATTTTCTAATCATATGCCCATTCTCTTGAATGAATTCCTAAGTTTATTCATAGCAATTCGCATCTGAACCCATAAACTTGCCTTAGTATCTCTCAATGTAGGAAACATCAGATTCTTGACTTGTACAATTAAGATTATCATCAGTCTCTAACACGATTAGCTCATGATAGATGACTATGCCACCAATGACCAAATACTAGCACAACTTTTGAAGACGAACAAGGTAAAAGAACGGCCAAGCGCAAGTTCTCACGGCACTTGCCAAGGCTGGAGCGTCACATCGCTAGCACCCATGTTCCCGCATTGGTTCCCCTTGGCACCAACACCAACATCTTACGGTGCTGGCAAATACCAACACCAACATCTCTCACGCTGGTGCACCTTTGGCGCTAGCAACATCATCCCACGATGCTGGCAACAGCTAGCGCTAGATGATGACACTTTCTATTACTGGTGCAAACGACCCCAACAACAACCATTTCCAGCGATGTCCTTAGAATGTGCTTAGCTATCAGCTGATTTGCGCCAATACTCTACCCAACGTTGGATCTAGCTAGGTGCTTCCCTACACCACCTCATGGACAATAAGGTGTTCATCCCACTCCTGGCTACTTCATTACGTCTTTGTACTTCACGTATTCTTCTTGAGTTGTTACTGTCAAACTCTTGCTGACCCCTCTATCTTCATTTCTTCATGGTCGCTGATCGTTTCACATTGATTCCATGAAGTGCTCTACCGATTATTGAGTATCCAACATTCAAGATCCCACGACTTGCATCACTAGAGCTCATCACTCACAACTAATTAGTTATAGCTCATCACTTAAGAGTTCATTGCTCACATCCCACTACTTAGATCTCATCGCTCAAAGTTCATCGCTCACATCCTATTCATCAGAGCTCAAACCTGGGGACATATCTACGGCGTCATTAGAGCTCAGCGCTCGAATGATATCCTTATAGTCTACTACTAGACTTACTATTTTTACTAGACTTGACATTGATCAATCTACTTAACCACTTAGTGAACTGAGCAACTTGTATTACTAATTTAGCAGGTTATCATCCTGTCTTAAGCAAAACAGTAGTAGTCCATTAGTTCACTATTTTTCTACGAGACATCAAATATGTCACCTGGGGATTCTCATTAAGGTATTGGTCTGGCGGTTTACAACAATGTACGATATGGCAACACATCCATGTCGAGAAGGTAACAAGTAGTGGAAAAATTAAAATAAGCTAAGAGAATAAGGAGTAGTAGTCATACAGTCTTCCCTGACATAGCGGACACGACTTCACCACTACCTCGACAACCATCACTTCTCCATTTCTTCACAACCGCCACAACTTACGAGAAATCGATGTGTTCACTACAACTATAAATAGATGACTTTATCTATCAAAAGACAGGTCCCCAGTGATGATCAAATTTACAGTCATAAATTTAGCCTCCACCATAGTTCAACAACTTCACACTGCAAACTTCATCACACGGTGATTTCTCAAACCTTTTCTGCTTCCCTCCACTAAGATCAACCCATCATCTCTACCTTTGTGACCGAAGCAAGATGTGAACAACCATTTCTTGGCTTAGGATCGTCTTGTACGATTTTGATTTCTCGAACCTAAAGAAAATACTTTTTACAGTATATTTATTTTTCACCCAAAACCAAAACTTACATAATCCATGAGAGAAAAATATATTATATTATATATTATAGGGTTTACCCCTTTAAGGGGAAACCGTGATATTTTTTTTCTTTATTGTATTACGATTAACTAATTCTTTTCTTTATTAAGGATGAATTCAATGTTCTAAGCGTGAAACTTTATTAGTTATACAAGTTTATTTGGAGTTTTAATCATTGTCGTTTGTCTTCATCATATCTAAGGTTTCTGATTGACTTCTATATTGTTTGGGCGTGCAACTAAATTAATCTATTGATCAATCTAATGCTAGTAGGGAGCTGTGTGATCCGTAATAGCCGAGAATCTCCTACACAAGTAGAAAACGTAAGACCTTGCAAAGGGAATATATGGAGCAATCGTGTATGAAGACAACATTGGTAAGTGAACCGATAGTACCGAGTTTAACTATTGGGATCAATCTAAATTCACAAACCCTAAAGCATTCGATTAAGTTACACCTTGAGAGCGTACTTTTTGGTGGCTCATGCAGATAAACACTGATGACTAAGCATACCTATTGTCCAGTGATCCAAGGAATTTTTAGGATAGCTAAGCGTACCTGCTATTCTATGGTTTTTGATGAATGATTCTAACAAAAGATAGATAGGTATACTAATAGCGTTAAAGTTTGGTAGCGAAGAAGGAATCCGTTATCATCTATTTTTTGTTATTTTTGTTATTTACTTTAATCAAACCAATCCCCTCTTAGTATTCACTTATTTTAGTTTGACTAATCCAAATAACATCTCAATGACACAATTTTTTGTGGGAACGATCCTTACTAACATCATATTACTTGTTAATATTAGCGAAAAGTATCTTAAGTAATTTGTTGCACTTACGACACGCATCAAATATTAAAAAAGAATAGTGGTTCCATAGGTGTTGTTGCAATTGATACTGATAAAGATTTCAATTATTATTGTCTTGCATTCAATGCTTATTTGGAGAGGTTTAAAGATGGGTGCATGCCATTTATAGGTCTAGATATGGGTGTTTTCTCCAGGGAAATATGTTGGAGTGTTGCTTTCTGCAGTGGCACTGGATGGGAGCAATAATATGTATCATCTTGCCATTGTTATATGTGATTCTAAAAACAAAGAAAACTGAATATTGTTTTTAAAACCCAGTAAAAATAGGTTACAACTCCATTGTCATTCATTAGTGATAAGCAAAAGGGTTAGTTCTAGCATTTCAAACAGTCTTTCCTAGCAATAGGCATAAATATTGTTTTAGGCACATGTTTGAAAATTTTAAGATCAAACACAAGGGAATTCATACGAAGACACTAGCACGGGGTGCAACAAAGTCATATAGGAACAATGATCATAATGGGTATATGGCTACTATGGAATCAGATAATAAGAAAGTACACTAGTGGTTTCAAGATGTTCTAGCACACCAATGGGCTAGATCTACATTTGAGACTACTTCAAAATATGAAGATTTTACCAACAACAAAGTTTCAACAGTTGGTTATTGGATGTAAGGTCCAAGCCTTTACACAAGATTCTTAAAGGGTTTAACTTGAAGATGATGGCCCTGATGTTTGATGGAAAACCGTGGGGTTGATTTTGGCCCCTAAAGCAGACCTAATTATCAAAAATAAAGTTAATAAGAAGAAGAGATACAAATTGTTTGGATTTGTAGGGGCAATATCTGGATGGGAAGCCAACCCTCTAGATACATAAGATAAAGCTTTACCGGAGGCTTTGAGGTGGATGAAGGACCTACAATTGCAGAATTGCTGCATAACCAATGTTTCCACATGATGTCCATAACAACACATGCTTCCCTGGTTGAAAAGGCACCTACCCTTGCCATGGGCTGGCTCCTAAGCCTATTTACGTCACTCACGAGCCAATTTTTGCCATCCCAAACCCATTTTTGCCTTTTCGTCTACCCTCAAAACTTTTTACCTCTCATTGAAGATTTTCTGGCTCCATCACGATCATATGTTACCGGGAACAATAAAACTGGGTTCTGGTTCAACTTGGTACTCAAATTAAAAGGAATCGGTTACAATTAGGCAATCGCACAGTTAACTAGGAGGATTGATTCCTTTCAGCGAGGGAAATGCAATTACTATTGTTCCAGTGAGATAAACAGAAAGTGCCAGAGAGATCTACTCCTACTCTTGCCATAAAAAAAGAAGAAGAATAAGGAAAAGGTAAATAAACAAAGACTGATATATCAGTACAGAGCTGAAATTCTAGAGAGAAAGAGAAGAGGGAAGATGAGTTCGTCGTCATCATCATCAAAAAGTGAAATAAGGAGTGTTAAAAAGGGATTAGGATGGATGGAATGGTTAAGAGGATGGTTTAATCTAACTCATGAATTGCTTTTTCAGAGAATTGTAGCCAGTCATTTGCAAAATCCATTACCTTTACCTCCTCTTACTGATATTACTTGTATTATTACTGGATGCACTAGTGGAATTGGTCTTGAAACTGCCAGGTTTCTCTCAAATCTCTCGCATTTCATTGATTCAGTTACTTATGTAATACAGGATTAAAGTTTTTTTTTTTTTAACCTCAGAGAATTATACTGGAATTTTATAAATATAATGCTGAAATTCTTCCATGTTTCTAGATTTAGTATGTATACTATTTCTTTAAAATGGATTGATTTAATTATTTGAGTTTGAAAACATTGAGTATGAGCTGATTTTGTTTATTCCAAGAATGTTAGAATTGTGAGTATTTCATAATATTGAGTAGACAAAGTGTAGTACTTGTGCTTATTTGAACTAGTGGTTCTTCTTACTAACAGGCAATTAGCAGAGGCAGGAGTACATTTAATCATGGCTGTTAGGAAACCAAAAGCAGCTCAAGAGTTGATTCAGAAGTGGCAGAGTGAGCCATCAGGATTAGGTCTACCACTAAATGTCGAGGTATTTCCCAAAACTATACCACATTACAAAAAATGCATTTATTATCTGAATGCCGCAAAGAATTGACATTAAGGATGTTTTCTTAATGGACCCACCTGCATAGCTTGTATACAATACATGCTTTACAGTTTTAATAAAATGAATCTACCACTATTTAATGCTGGTTTGAATAATTCTTGATGACACAGATAGAGACACTGTTTGCACATTTGACTAAAAGTTATGTCCTACCTTGACTACTCAATGAATCTAGTCTGATGCTTTCGTTAACTGTTGGCTATCTTTCTGTAACTACCGGAGGCTTGGAACCATCATGTAATACTCAAGAAAACTACAGTTCCTTTCTACTGATAGATCTTTTTTAGATCATGTTAATATTAAGGTCCCACAACCATAAATTGATGAAACATTAACTACAGTTCGGTGTACTATCTACCAATAGGTTGTGGCTCTCAGAAATCTGGTATGGCCTATGAAACAATGGCATGTGTATTATTGTCAGTGCCCGACATCAGTATGTGGTATCTGATACAACAACCTCCAATGTACGAGACCCGAGAAGCAGCAAAACTACAGATGGAAATTTGCCAAGGCAAATTCCTTTCCGGAGGTGCTGCTTCGATGTTGAGACTCTTAGGTTTGTAGTGTTGGACGCTGCTTGAGAAGAGAATAAGTGGACCATGAAGCTGAAAAAACAACCATGCTCTAGGTAGAAGGAGATGTATCTGTGTTCAAAAGAGAATTGGTTTCCTTTTCCTCAAATGTCTTTAGGTTTCTGTGAAACCCTAGATGATAACGAAGACTGCAGTGTCAACCAGGGTGGATGTGTGTATCAGTGTTGATACGTGTTGGCACAGATTTCTTTTTGAAAACTGCAGCACCCTTGTTACAGAGGGTATCACCTAAAGCACACATGCGTTCCTGCAACGATAATGAGCATAACAACAGAATTGGGCGCTGCTCTTGCAATTATGTCTATGGAAAATATTGAGATCAAGCGGGTTTTCTTGTACTAGTTAGCGCTTAAAAGGAATAGATCCAACAATAACTTTTTATCCTGGTCACTACTTGCAAAAGTCGTCTTTGTAATCTGTATGATGATATTTTGCCTTGAGACATTTCACAAATAGTATCCTACTTTCTATTGATGTGCAACCATCTCCATATCCTTGTAGAAAACTAGCATGCTAATTTTCCGTTTTTGTTATGATTAAGATATCATAGCTATTAACAAAGGCGTGTTAATTTTCAAGGTTACTGACAATCCCAAATTTGATTCTTGTCAAGGTAATGGAGCTTGATCTTCTCTCCTTTGACTCCGTTGTTGGATTTGCTGAAGCGTGGAATGCACGTTTAGTACCTTTGCATGTTCTGATAAATAATGCAGGCATCTTTTCAATTGGAGGTTTGTTTCGAGGAACCACGTATTAACTTACTGTTTATTACTTTGCTCTGCTGTGTAGATGACCCTTTTCTAATTCTTCTCTCCACGAGGTTAAGATTGGTTTCTGATTTTATTTTTTCTCTTAGTCGTTTTTGTTGGGTAGTTGCCGTTTTCCTGATAACCAAGAAGTAAATTCTGCTGCTCGTATCCTGACCACGGTATAAATTTAGGAAGCTACTACTGTTCTTAATAGCTTACTTAAAAGCTTTTATTGAAATTTGATTTCGCCCTTAAACATCTTTCAGTTAAATTTATAAGTTACTTCATTGATCTTCATTCAACATAAAGAAATTTGATTTCTGCCAGTACATTGAAATACTCTGTATGAAAATGGTGGTAAATATGGAAATATATAGCGTTTCTGTATGTTACACCAGTGGAGAAACACATATATGATGTAAGCTAGTGTATTACCAATTGACAATTCATTTAATATGAAAAGGCACTAGTAGTAATAGGATGTCCAACTGAAAAAGTATTAGTTTCATGTCTTTATTCATCAACCAGATTTCAGCTTGTATGGATATTAAACCACTTTTAAGCTAGTTGGTGGTCTTCGGGAGATGGTTTTGGCCTCCCCGAGGAATTTGGATAATGCTTTTTCCACTTTGATAGAAAATCTAGCATTAAAATACCATTTTTAAAAAAATGAATAAAGAAAGGCATATGAAGATAAATAGTTGGGGAACGATTAGTTTAAACTATAGTATCCTAAAACAACATCAATTTCAGGAAATTATGGTTCGTCTCCGTAAATTGTACGGGATATACAAGCTTTGAAGATTTTTATCATTAGCATGTAATGTAATCATACTTGGTTTGAATGGATCTATGATGTGGTTATTCTCGCATAAGTTTGTTGCATACAAAGTTTTTGTCCAAGTCTAATTCTAATATAGTTCGTATTCTCATGATTAGAGCCACAGCGGTTTTCAAAAGACAAGAACGAAGAGCACATGCAAGTGAACCATCTGGCTCCAGCACTGCTTTCGATATTGCTTTTGCCTTCTCTTATTAGAGGATCTCCCAGCCGAATTGTTAATGTGAACTCCACTGTAAGTTCTTTCACTACATGTTTTCATTATATAAATATGTAATGACTAGAAAGATCTCTTAATGGATGGCGAGTTTATGATGGTACATGTTGTGTTTTGTGAGTGATACATCAGTACTTTGCTCAATGGCCTATTCCAAATATAGATATATTAATACACTTCATTTGATATTGGCTGAAGTTTTCCAAGATATTTTAAACGAGATGACTATAAATATTTATCAGATCCCATTAACCTTCTGCAGTGTAGCAAGTAGTACATTTCGCTTGATAAAACACAGTTTTTAGAAAGTAATGGAACAAGCAAACTCTTCCTTCATTTTTATTTTTTATGAGTTACATGTAAAGTCTTCAATAATTATGCATCTTGTAGGCCCAGTGTTGGGCTGTGCTCCTAGGAAAAATTAGGGGTTGAATCTCATTTAAGCCAGCATTTATTCATGGTTCCATGTAGTAAGGTGTTGTTACCTTAAATCTTATAGTTTATCAAAGGGAAGTAAGGGCACTATCAGATGAAAATGATAAAAAACTAGCGCGGGATTGCCCACCCCCAGTGGCTCCTAGATGTAAACAAGTGAAGTCTACCTAAGCTCAAAAAATGACAAACAACATGTTCACTTTTATCTTATCAGATTATTCAACATCATGGATCTAAACATTGGCCTTATTATAGCAGTAGAAATTGTTGAGTAAATTCATATCGAATGAATGCTGCTTTCCAAAGAAGTAATATGATCCTTAGTCATTACAAATGAAATGCTACACTGACCTTCTGTAACAACTGACAGGGATCTACAGTTCTTGAACTCTTTTTCATCAATAATCATCATTCTTTTGAAATCTCTTTCTTCTTTAGTATCTTTAGTTCATCTGTTTTGAGGTCTCACTCTAATTGAAAGATCTTGTAATAACTTGATGACTATATTTTTGCAGATGCATTATATTGGCTTTGTTGACCCAGAAGACATGAATATGGTTTCTGGAAGAAAAAAATACTCAAGTAAGATGGGATACGCAAATAGCAAACTAGCACAGGTAGGGCTGCATCTAGCATTGTAGGACTTATTGTCTTCAAGGTTCAAAGCACATGTTTCCCCATATGTTTTGCTCCTATATCTTAGTTTCTGAAGTTTGATACACCTCTGGTAGTTTAAAGGTGGTTATGATGGCCTTGTCACGTGTGTCCCTAAAACCCCAATGATGGGGTAAGTAAAGACCCATTGTTCAATTAGTTTCCTGTAGATCTTCGTGCTGATAAACCAAATTTGGGTTGCTCACTTGCTCTGATTATTAGTTCTAATGCATTTTCTTAGATGATCAACGGCAATGCCGATAAAGATCGTTATACTTCTTTGTTTTTATGTTGTATTCTCATACATAAATGTTTCATTATTATCTGAAAATTCCTTCCTCAAAAAGCTGGAAATGAACAAAAACACTCTTACCTATTTGATGGTGTTGATGAGACACATGTGTTAATTTATTTTATTTTCTTAGATTTCATTTTTAGTTGTCAGTTATTGCATGTTTGTAGCATCATCTTAAGTGACAAGAACTTTCAACTACTGTTAAAATAATGATGTTTCTTTATTTTGATGTTATTAACATTGAGATTAGTATGGTATTCTGGTTGCAGATCATGTTTAGCAGCAACCTTCAGAAGCGTCTGCCTGCTGAATCCGGAATTAGTGTGTTGTGTCTATCACCTGGAATAGTCGATACGAATGTTGTAAGTCTGGGAGAGCACCTGAAAATTTTCCTCTCTTAAAATATAGGAACTTGCTCCGATCCTATTGTATTACATAATATTTTATCTTTATTCCAAAAACACAGGCAAGAGATCTACCAAAATGTGTTCAAGCGGCTTACCATCTGATCCCTTATTTTATTTTTTCTCCTCAAGAAGGTATGTTATCCGTCTATTAAATAGTACTGGCTTAGTTTAGGAAAACAATCTACTCCTTCGCTCTACATCATTCAAGATCTAGTAGATGTTTGACCACTCTATAGATGGCTGGTTGTGATAATACATGCAAAAACACCTGGGTAGTGAAAGGCTTTCTAAAATTAGATAGATTAGTTGGATGTCGTTCATACTTCCAAATGGTCGATTGTGATACTGCTAGATCTTCTATGATGTAGCAGCGTGGGAGAAAAGTTTTTTCTCTTAGGTAATTTCTATACTATTCACTTGACTGTTGCACATTTCCGGATATTCAAGGACTTTCTAAGTTTCTTAATATATTTGTACAAACACTTCTTTGTACCCATCCTATACACTCTAGCATTCTGCTCTTACTAGTCTTTCACTTCCTTCTTGGTATTGCATATCGTTCAGGAATAACATTTGCTCTTGCCAGAATTTCGCCAATGTTTGTTTTAAGCTTAAGATATGTGGGGCGTGGGCAATAATTTGTTGCGATTACTGCTGCAGGTTCTAGAAGTACTCTATTTGCAGCAACTGACCCTCAGGTTCCAGAATACTGTGAGGCTTTAAAATCGGATGAGTGGCCTGTTGGTGCTTTCATCTCTTATGAATGTCGTCCAGCGAACCCTTCTGAAGAATCCCATAATTTACCAACATCCAACAGGGTCTGGGAGAAAACATTGGAAATGGTTGGGCTTTCACCCGACGTCGTAGAGAAGGCTCTAGAAGGTGAGCCAATCAAGTGGCGGTACAACGGCGACAAACAAAAGTAGTGTATTCTTCAGTGTTTATTTTTTGAACAGTGTAGTCATTGAGATATTGTGCTAAATCTTTCTGTTTTTCATCTTCTTCCTGTTGATTTTAGAGGCTTTTTGTCCATTGATACAGAAACTGCTATCACTGGATGCTATTCCAAATGTATTTCACACGTGATTATTATTAATCTGTATCATATATATTTTTGATGGTTACTTGGTTAGTAATATTTCTTTGAATGTTACCCTGCTGAAATGATTACGTTCACCCTCTTCAGCTTATTCTTTCGGAGCGTCCCTCGTTGATGAAATTTGTAAACAGGATGTACCAAGGATCTGCTGCTCCCAATACATATATACATCAAAGTAGTGCTTACCAAGTATGTAAAGCATTCTTTATTAGTAATAAGAAGAAAAAATTAAAGAAAAATAAATTTTGTAGCTTAAAGAATTACAAAGATCATACAAAGTTGGTGAAAAAAAAAGTATACAATAGATACACACTTGTCGTTTACGTTCCATGTGATCTGTGCTTACGAGAACAAAAGGTATCGAATGCTTCTCTTTGGTAGCATCTGATTTGAACTAAAACAGCAACACTTCCGCTGGTGTGCACATTGATAGAAGAATTGTATGAAACTTGAACAATGAATCCATGCAACCATGTAGCTTTTGATGATGATTATGGGATCTTACAGCTGTGATTTACAGGAACCAAGAATAATAACCTCGAGAATTGGGCTGATCAGACCCTTTTTTTTCTTCACTTGTAGATCCATTCATTGGCCCTGCCTCCTGATTCGTCCATGTCAATGAAAATACTTACTGCCTGTGAAAACCAATACCCATGAACGCCATTTTGTTAGACGAAAAAAAGAAAATAGTGCATCACAATTTGCTTGATTAATTTCTGCTAGTTAACTCTTCTGTTATTTGCTTTTGTTGATTTATTTGTATTTGTTTGGAACTTTAGAGGCGCCAATTACAGACATGTTAAACAATACTTAGGCGCCATAGACAGAATGGAATTCAAATATTTTACCTTTCCCATCCGAGGTCTCTCCTTTAGCTTTGCTAGGCTATTTCGAATATGTGAAACAGCTCCCCAACATTTCAATGTGTTCGCCACATCATCGAGTCTTAATATGTATTCTTCTTCAGTCAACGGAAAGGATCTCTGAGAGAAGGATGCCAACAAAGCAAACTTACAAGTTACAATCTTAAAGTAACAGAAGATTAGAATTTGTTCTAATATGCTGTAACAAAAAGAATTACCTGTTCCACGTACTTCCACATGACATTCAATGCTAGAAGATTTCTTCCCATGAACTCCTACAATCGAACACATGAAAATAAACACATGAAGTGGATATAAGCTACTTTGGAAAATGGGTACCGCTTCGAGTATTAGTAATGTACTCGTCAGACTTGCAAAAAAAGCGGACAAAATCTTAACAAAATAGACCTTGGGACTAAATTTCAATACAAAATCTTTCAATATTAACTAACAATACTAAATGTTTGACAAGGGAAAAGGTACCTTTTTTATTAGCTGAACATCATATGATCTGCCATACTTGTTTCGAATTAAAGTTGCAAGGTCTATTCCGCTAAAGGCAGAATCATCTGTTCCAACAATTCTTTCCAGACCTTCACGAAACAATTCATCATTACCCTGGATGACGGAGAGATTGAGCGAGATAGATCAGTACAAAGCATAAAGACATCTACATAACTGTTAATGGCAAAAGATAAAACATGTATGTGTAACCGTCCACTATAGACAGAGTTAATAGGTCATACACGTATTACAGAATCTGATGACTGTCTTTAGTAGACCATATTCGTAGTTCAATCTAATGACTCCTAGAATGTAAATGGTAAAACATAACACATTGTAGAAAGGTGTGGAGAAGGCAAAGGAGAGATAAATTGTTGAAAAAGTACGATTGATCCTGAATATGAACGAAAACACCTGAAAAGCGAATTGATAGACAACAAACGGTTTTATTGATGGAACAATTTCGTTTTATATAATCTTAACTAAATATAAGAGATCATCCAACAAAGATAACAATTTTTTTCCAACTAAAGCGTTGGTTATGCATCAAATATATGCAGAAAGGAAATCCACTTACACGTGCAGGTTTGTTCGTATAAGATTCATCTTTTCGATCCTTGTCTTCTGAGTCACCCGGATCTGCGCTATCATCCAATGTGCTAGAGTTTACTGATCCACAATTCCTAGCCCTCCCACATGTGCCATTATCAATAGAGAAGCATGAGCCTTGACCCAATACCGACCCCCCTGAAGGGAAAGACAGCGCTGAATATCCAAGATATGGAATCCTATACAATCTTCCTCTTGATGGATTCTCTAAAACTCCTAATGACCTACCCAGAGGGTGATTTGATAAAACACTCGTCATAACCTGCAACTGAGAGTGTCACTTAGAATTGATCAGGTGAAAGGACAATAGGGAATTAATTAAAACGTACTAAAATCTAAGTGCACCCTGTGTAGCAGATCAAATCCAAGATAACATTTACAATCAAGAGCCCGGTATTATAATGCACTAGGTCCCGAAATCGTTCAAATTATAATAAAGTTGATTACACATTCTAGGACGGGCATTTCGTACAAGATTCAAACACACACAAGTATTTGAAAATGAGGAATTCATATTTAAGAATCAATTGAAAACATGATAACACTCCAAGAAGAACTAACCCAACATCAACATTGTTGTCAAAACCAAAAACATATAACGTCAAATGATCGTTCAGGGTTTCGAATTTGGTAGTTAAACCTTACATGACAACACTAACATGTTTCAAGCACTAAAGAACCCATTTAACTTATTCAAGTATTCCCCTTTCGGCTACAATCGGAACTTGCTGAATGTAATTGTATCAGTATATAATTTGACTTATATCACTGCCTATATATCGCTTATCCATCCAACAAACATTACAAGTTTTATGGTACTCAAAACCCATTTGGATACAAGAAAAGCAACGTATAAGTGACAGGTTCAACATTGCAAGTTATCTATTGCCTCAGTTATTTTGCTTTTGCCTTTCAAAACTGTCACTTCCAATACTAAACCTAATATTAGAACTACAAGCAACTATAGTCTCAATAATAATGAAAATTGGATGCATTAAAATGGAACCCAGAGAGAATTACTATCAATTTTCTCACCCAAATGAAAGAACATATAAAGAGAAAAATAAAATTGATTTCAAGAACAAATTAGCAGTCAAGAGAGACAGAGAGAACCTGGTACTGAGCATAAAACTGAAAATAGAAAGTGTTGCAGATTCTGTGAAGATGAAACCCTAACTGTAAAATTAGAACTTGTTGTGCTGGTAATTAGCCAAGAAGTGGTTGTTATCACTGTGGACACGTTTGGATAATACTGTAATTGTAAGAATCTGACTGAGTTACAACTCTAGTCTCTAGTCTAGCTAGCGTCAGGGACTTAAACAAAGGATTTGATGTTCACACCCAACTTAGCTTTTGCGTAATGTCACCGTTCAAAGGCATCTCATAGTTACCGACTAGTTACCCGATAATTTACACCTAATCGGGAACCATCTCGTAGTAGAGTGGATTCTCATTCTCAGTCTTGATCAATGTTTTAAAAATCAGACCGGACCGGACCGGACCGGACCGGACCGGTCGGTCCAACTGATAAACCAGTGGAGAAAAAAGATTGGTTCATCCTTAACCCACTTACCTATCCAAAAATTGTTGTTAAATAAAAAATTGGCCGGTCTAACCGACAAAATAGTCGACCCATCTAGTTTTTTATCCGGTTCATTTATTCATTTTTCCACTCAGTTTTAAGTTATTTTTTTTTCAAAAAGAACTTTTTTCTCTGCGAGAAGTTTAACAGGTTAGGTATCTTAGCATTTAGTTTTCAAACTAAAAATTAATAATCATCAATTTCCAATAGAGAATTAATGTTTTTGGTTGTTTTCGAAGCATCTATGGTGATACTCATATAAAAACATCAACTATGAAGAAGTTCAACAGATTAGACTCTTAATTTAAAAGTTAAACTAAACCTAGAAGAAGGAAACCCAGAAACCAAAATCACTGCCGTGATCTATTTCAATTTCTAAGGTACGAGTGTTTATAGTCTGTAATTACACCATTTGATTTTATTTTCATTTTTTAATTATAAATATATTTTTTCGACCTGATTTCCCCAAATTTACTTTGAAACAATAGAAGTAAACGTTTTATTGCAATTACTACCTACTTGAGTAGAAATTGTAGTATCACTATTTCGAAATGTGGTTGGATAATCTTATTATAAGCAAGTAGTTATGTTTAATTGACACAACATTTAGTTCAAGTTATTGATAATCCAGGAATTGGATTACAAAGTAATCTATTTTTACGAATATGATTCCTAGGAATGACATTCTATATTTAATTTTTTTTATTTGGTTGACATTTCAATTGTATAGTAATTACAAATCACTTTAATACTTTTTCTCCTCTTAAAAATTTTAATACCTAAAAACAAACCAATTTCAATATATTAAATTTCAAATTTCTAAATCAAAATGATGTTTGTAGTCAAATTTGAAAAATTCAAAACAAACAAGTTGTAATACTTAAACACATGATGTATTGATAGTTTTGATATAGTGATAAGAAAAGGTATCGTTCGCTCGGACTTGTGAAGACTGATTTTAGATTTAATAAACTAATTTTGAACTAAAAATATACACAAAATATGATAATAATAATGTTCACAAATACTAAGGTTATGGATTTCACCATTAACCAATTAAAGTGATCTGATCTAATCAATATTCATGCAATTCTTTACATTTAAAGTGATTCTAATATGTTGCAAAAGTAGATTCTCAAAATAACAATTGTAAATCAAAAGCATAAAACATCAAAAACCCTAGGCTAAGCATGCTCTACCAAAAGAAATCACAATTGTTTAATAAAAATCCTTAAATCAATTTTTTAATCAAAGCAAATAATCATAAAAGAAATTGTAAAAATCAATTAAAATAGAAATATACCACTTTTCTTGGAACAATGGCTTCCTCCATCGCCTCAGCAAAGGGGTTTAGCTCCTCATATTGAAAACACTCTCAAAATACTCATTCATGGCTCAAAAAGGTGTTTAAAAATGATGAAAAAGAGTGAAAGTAATGAAAACAACGAGTTTGCAACGTTTATAAGCATTACAGACTCACTGTTACAGAGGAAAAAGTGTTTCACTGAAGATAAACGTTGTAAATGAAAATAAATGTTGCAAAGTTGAAAGCTTTAGCAACAGAATCTTTAACCTTTGGCCATGGAAACTTCAACCTTATCGCAACGTTTTCTTCCACACATGAATTTTTCTGGATATTGATTTTGCGCTTTTGGCCTCTCCAGCCCCCCCCCCCCCCCCCAATCCTTTACTTGAATCCTCTATTTATAATCGACCATCCAACCACTGCCCAATCTTCTCAAATCCTTAAAATATATTTCTTTCCGTGAATTCATTCTTCGGAGAATAATTTCTCTCGTCGGCTATTAACTCTTGACCATTCTGTTCGATATTCTTTTTTTTGTTTCCGTGTTGGTTCTAACAATATCTCGATCAATATGACAACAATCTTCAGTAAAACAAGAAAATAATCCAAATTCCACGTGAAATAGATTTTCTCCCTGTTTTATCGAGTCACAATAGCTGACGAGATATTCTTGGTTGTTTTCGAATCTCCCAGATTTGTACAACTTCTTTTAATATAGTAAGAAGATAAATTTGTCCTAACTCTTGCATATATCCCAAAATTCTCGTCCAAAAATTCTTCAGGGATACGTAGCTAAGAAGATAACTCTTCCCGTCCAAATTTGCTTTGAATGTTGAAAATGAAGGGGGTGCCCCTAATCCAAGGCATGGATGTCTTTGGTATTTTTTATGGGTGCCTTTATAACTTTTTGAGCCAATTTTTCTCAAATGTTTATTTCTCCAAAAATACCTATAAACACAATAAAATCACAATATAAGTACAAAAATGAGTTCTAACAATATACAAATTGAGATCAAATAAGACACGGAAACTTGTCTATCAAATATCCCCAAACTTATTATTTGCTAGTCCTCGAGCAAATCTAATCTAGAAATAAAAATAAAAATAAAAATAAATCCTAACTCACTTTCTCAGGCATCGCGATTGCACTTAGCGTGTGCAATAAGCCTTTAAACCCATAGGTGTCCCTATCGGACGAGTTTACAAGAGGTGTACCTACAAAACCTTTTACTCCAAACCCCATCTACTTGTGAACGATTGAGGGTAAACACTAAACAAGCTATTTAGTTGGCATACTAAATTTTTCGGCTATGTGAATCATTACCCTATATGAGTCAAATTACGCACGAGTTTTCACTCAGCGTACTAAAATTTATACAAGAATTCAAAACTCTACTTAGATAGTCGTTCAACCACGATACTCGGAATCTATCAAAGTACAATCATATGAAAAAATTTAGAAGATGGATGTGGACAAAATGAAGTTCGTGCATCTTGACTAAGGTGAACGGTGTTTCCCATATCTGTCTGAAGGTCAGTACCAGGATGAATACTAATGGATTGAGATACGCTCCCACTAGTATCACTCCTTATACTAATATCGACTCAGCTGGTATATACAAGGGTTCAACGGTCGATTTATTGAAAATAAAAAAATTATTTATTATTTTTAAACATACT
The DNA here is from genome assembly GCA_023531435.1 of Papaver californicum. Taxonomy (NCBI): domain Eukaryota; kingdom Viridiplantae; phylum Streptophyta; class Magnoliopsida; order Ranunculales; family Papaveraceae; genus Papaver; species Papaver californicum. Next base: position 859 of record JAJJMC010021467.1, on the reverse strand, counting down.
GACAACATGATTGGATCAAATGAATCCAAGCGCATGCTTCTTATCAACATCTTATATGATAGTTCTTATGTATCCTGCGTTCCAGCTTGCTTATGCGACGGAGACAGGGGGAACACACACATATTGCTATCAAAGTGTCAATACTCGTTTTTTTTTGAATAATGGTTTAAATAGAACAATAATGGGGCTTGATCTTAAACACTCTACTTCGTCCTGACGGCGATAACAATTCGATACTGGGCCCCACCAAATCACTTAGAGAAACACAAAAATTGTAAAAACAAAAACAGAAGGTGATATGGTCGAGATAGACTCTGAGATATGGTGACAACTGTCATGTTATTTCTAACACATGAGCTAGGCATCCTTTTATGAATAGACCATGAAGTTTGGGCATACCAATTCCTATAGAAAAAGAGTTAAGTTTCCATCTACCTAGAATGGTTAGTGTCATCCTGAATTGTTCACAAGTTTCTAGAATTTGGAGTTTCATATTTCAACTTAAAAGTTTCTCCTTTACCCCCAAACTTAAATCTAACATTGTCCTCAATGTTCTAAAGATGAATGATTAAATATATGAATGATAGACACATTTTAGTGTCTAATTTGCACCTTAATTTCTAGTGAGTTAGTATTCGATTTTGTGTCTATTACGTGTTTTATTGCTTTTGTAGGTACATTAGAAGAATAAAGATTTGTGGAAAAATTGGCTCAAAAAGTGTTCAAAGCACCCGGGAAAATGGATCAAGGCACCCACACTTTGGATTGGGGCACCCTTGGATCGGGATGGGATGGATCGGACCAACTCAGCGGGTCAACTCGGCCCAGTCAACTCGGTCAAAGTCAGTTGACCGAGTCA
>JAJJMC010021460.1:1210-17446 GCA_023531435.1 Papaver californicum | reverse complement strand
CCGACTGCTGAAGTAGGTATTGATTTCATACATCGAGCAATGCTGATTACTGAAGTCGGTATTGTATTAAACAATCGAGCAATGTCGACTGTTTATCTGTAACTTTATTTGATCGTCCTTTTCGTCTTCCTTTTGTTGATTTGCAATTGCATGTAATCTATCTTGCAAAACTTGTTTAGGTTTCTTTTGTGTCGTAATTCCAACTCCAGGATCAATTGACGATGAAATAGAGAAGTTATGGAAGAAGAGAAGAAAAAGAGAAGAAGAGTCGGCAGTTAGGAAGAAGAGGGGATACTTGAATTCTATTTTATTTATTTATTTTTATAGGATAAAGCGCACTGTAGTTATTTCATCACTAATAAAAATACGTTCTTAGCCTATATTATACCCCATATAACCATTAGTATCCCCAAATTTGTGGAGGTATCCTCTAAATGTGGATACATTTTTTTTGTATAATATAAATTTAATATTCTTATTTGTACTCATTATGTAGATAATTCAAAAGGCTTTCCAAATATATTAATTTTACAAAAATCCGGTGTGTATTTTGAGAGATATCAAATTTTTTGATTTATTTTTAAAACAATGACATTTCTATAAATATATAAATATTGATTTGACGTACGTTTTTACCCTTGAATACATATGTATAGTGGTAGTTGATATTGATGGTTATATTAGTAATATCAGGGTGACACCAAGTTATTTATCTTTTTGTAACCAACCAAAAAGGAGCATTTTCTTTATTATAGTAAGATGAATCCACATCTGAATGAAATCCAAACCTATATCACCTTATCAACTACCTCTTTTTTTATCGATAGAAAAAAAAAAGTCAAAACAGTTCCTAAAAGATTCAGATTGTGACACTATGATGTATGGAGTTGGGTCTACTTGCCTCCACAACCATAACTCTTAGATTGCTTTTCAAGACGTACGAAAATTATGCGACAAATTTAATCAGGGACGGGTCTAGCAAGGGGCTAACCTAGGCTATAGCTTACCCCTGTTTAAAGGCCAACACCGTTTTACCATGTAAGAAAATTTAAATTTTATTTTTAGCCCACTCACTTATCAAAGTATTCCAGCCCACCTAATATACATTTAGCCCACTTTTATAGTTCATATTTCAAAGTCCATTTATAAGATAATTTTTAGGTTATATCATGTAGATTTTTATTTAAAAGCAAAAGAACTTTTTTTACCGATTCAATAATTTTCCATTTTTCCTCCATAAACTATAAAAAAAATCCGTGATCACTTCTGGTTATGGATTTTGTTAATTTTAATTTTTCATAGTCTATTTATATGGTAGTGTTCTATTTGTAAATCAGAATTTCACATTAACTACGAGACTTGTTCAAATAAATTCGCTGTGGCCGAGCACCGAGCCCTACCCAAGGAAATATCCTTGGTCCGTCCCTGGATTTAACTGAGATGAATAAAAATTAGATGACTTTCTCCATTGTTATAGATGCATTTGCATAGATAAAGATTTCAAACTCAACTCATCTGTGAGAGATTGTGAGATTTGTAGTTTTTAAAATCATGGCTCCCTTGTTATATCGAACACTCGATCCCATGCCTTGGAAACTAACTTATATGGGATTGACATCCTCATAAGGAATTTGGTTTTATAATGAATTACTCTATCTTCGACAAAAAAAAATATAAAAATAAATCAGATATTAAGCTTGCCTTTATTTGTTTAGCGACTCACTGGTTCATAAAAGTTAATAGAGTGATGAACTTCAGTAGGAAAAAAAGAAGTGGGCAAGGATGAAAAAACAGATATGATTATAAAGAGAAGTGGACAAGATGTCCGAGCTCACAGCTATTGTAACCTTGTAGCTAGATGTTTCCTACAGGTCCTGCATAAAGAAAACAAATGTTTAACAATTCAATTAATACAAAAGTATTTACCACGTAAACAATTAATATAAAAGTATTTTGTACTCATCTAAGTTTTTTTTGTACCTTCTCGACCCTGATAAAGTGAATCGCTTGAAACTGCAGTATGAGTTATAAAGCTAATTGTGATGTTAATGGTTTTAAGGATCATCTGACTTCATCTCGTCCATCGTCTTGAGTTTGAAAAAGGGGGAAAAAGTTGACTGAAGGGAATACGTTTTGCTTTAGTTGTGAGCAACCCTTTTCTACGCAAACTAACCCTTGAATCCTCCGCATCCCACATACATGTTAAAAAAAAGCCCGCGGAACACTAAGCTTTGGAAAGCCCAGAAATGTTCATACTGTAGTTAAATAACTAGGAGAAAGTACCAATCTCGAAAGAAACACTAAGATCGGCAAAATAGACTTGCGATTGGCAGCTTCGAAGAATCCTATCCAGCCAGTAGTAGTTTTCTTAAATACAGGAGCACAATTTAGCTAATCAATATGAAAAACTAAAAATCCTGAGGCTGAGACTACTTGATACGCAGCAAACTATGAAACACTGTGCTAAGCAAAGGTCCAAAACAGCTATATGGTAATGAAATTCACCTGCAACCCATTTTCATGGGCACGTTGCTCAGTTTCAAAGATAGTCAAAACATCTTGATCTGATGGGCCTTCTTCCTGAAGACGTGATATTTCATCCAAAACGAGGTCGACCTACATAAAATTCTCACCCGTAAGGAAGTGTGCAGGCAATGAATAGCTACTCATATTAACAAGGTTCAACATAAAACTTAATAGAAGGTTTTTATGGTTCAAAAAGAAGCATACCAGTTTCAATGAGATGTCAGGATCATCAGGAAAAGTATACACTGATATCACCACGCACATCCCCAGTTCTTGACGATTTGTTACCACCAAGAAATACAGAAACACCCACTGAGTAAATTTGTGAAATAAAAACGCAATTAATCAAAGCCAGATGTAGGAGTAAAGATGGATGGAAACCTTTCTAGCAACACAAAAACTTGAAGGAACGTACCTGTTTATGCTTGAAGCGGAGAACTTGCGTGATTTTAGTTTCCAGATATTTGCTTAGAAATCCAGCAAAGTGAGTCTCTCTCATCTTCAGTTGTGTTCAACCCGATAAAAGAAAAACAGGATTTATTAGAGGGAATTATTATTTTTTGAAGTATATTATGATAGCTGAAATAAAGAAATTTGACTTGGGATCACGGAATTGCCATCCTAACAAGGGTCTTGCTCACCATTGAGTCATTCTTTAGATGCTATCTGGACAGAACATTGTGCCTCTACCATGGGGCTCTGAATTATTTCCCTACAACCACAACTATATATTGTCAGTTAATGGAAGGATTTTCAGTCTAAGCTCCTATCTTTTTCCTTCTTGTTGGATGATAAAGAATATTAATTCTTCTAGTTAAACAAAAGCATGCAACAAAGGTGACTGAATACTAGATAAATAATGAATTGGTGTACCGAATAATGGTTGCAGGAAAAGTGAAAGGCAAGCCACTCAAGTCATCTCAGTTGACATGGAAGATGGGTTCAGTGGGTATAGGTATACCACCCTGCAGAGAAAATCAACAGCCAACTCAACATGGATTGTTTAAAACGTTTCAAGGCCAAGCAGCTTATGAGAGTGATAGAATTTACCAAGTGTTGTAAAATTAGAGAGAATGCACCAGCAGGATCCATATTTCCAACAAACACAGATGGGTCTTTAAAGCAGCTACCAAAATATTCACAAGTTGCTCTATGATCAACCTTTTGAAGGTCATCAATTCTGATCGGCTGCTTCATTAAGAAGTTTCACTAGGAAATGAGTAAAAGTAAAACAAAGCTAAATAAATGAAACATTTTATAAAATAAAGATTAACCATACCCTGAAAAAGTATGAGTTCTCATAGTTAAGTTCCCGCACACGGTTTGTAAACGCAGTGTAAGGGTCCCTTCTTGAGCATGAATCACTCCCTTCTCCATTTCCGTCGCTAATTGTACCTCTTCATCTCATTGTACCACACTTGTTGTAAGAAGTTGATAGACAAGCTGCAAACAAAAGATACACCAACATATTATATATTACAGTTGAGGATGATGCACACAATATTAATACAATACTGCACAATTAGGTGACGCGAGTACAAGAGATTACAGTTCATGTATGCCGATTACAGTGTAATAAAGAAACCTGAAAGGCAGTTTCAAGCTCGGAAGGGGAGCAGTCACCAGAAAACGACCTCATGTAGGCTCCGATCATGGTACTAACTTCAGATCTCTTTCTAGCTAGCACATCCATGAGGAAAGATGGTTTCTAACCAAATACACCAATCTCCCAGGCAATAGTTGAGCCCACGGAGCACGACAAGTACTTGTTTTCTGGCAATTCAGAGAGACCCAGTGAACAGAACCTGCATTAGAAGAAGAAAAGATAAGATCTATTCTCAGAATTTCATAGAGTAAAAGCCTTGACCAGACATGATTAGATTAGAAAACCAGCTTATATATGATCCTGACTTCTGCAAGAACCACGTGTCATTCATACAACAACAGTCATTCTCAACTGTCTAAAGGTAGATGTTATTAACTAAACCGAACATAAGTGTTTTTACCACAAGTCTCCAAAATCAGAACTGGTCAATTACCTGATCATCAAGGTGGTCTGTGCCCTTTTAAACTCTCATTCCATTTGATAAAGCAATTCCGTCGTCCCAATACTTGGAAACTCAGTCTATTCCACAAAGCCCCTGAAAAATAGGTTTCGAACAAAATTTAGACGTGTAGCACAAAAAGGGATTGTGTGAAGGAATCTTAAGGTTGAGCTTAAGCAAGAATAGTAGGTACACAGAGAATAAAAAACGTAGGGTTCATATCCCATATAATCTTACACAAAGAAATTAAGAATGGACTAGAACCCAACACTGCAAGTAATAGTAGGAAAACAAAAATTACCTGGATCTGGTCTTGTGCTAACAATCTCTTCCAGGATCTGTTCATCATCCCAATGAGAGATGCTTCTTTATTCCTCGGAGAATTGACCTTTGAAACAGAGATTTTCAGATAATTTTTTGTTGCATGAAGGCGAGGTTCAACTGTCATAATGACGCAGCTGTGTGACGAGCGAAAATTCTCAGCAAACTTTGATATTTCCACAGCCGAGATTTCTGTAACAAAAAAAACAATATCTTGATGTACAGCTACAATTTATTTTAAATCCGGAAAGATGTTAGTAGTGCCAGAAAAAATTATCAAGAAGACAAAATATTCAGCTCACAAGGTAAAAGAGTCTTCTGCAGTTTCGCCTCAAATTTGACCCCAACAACAGATTCACTATGGAGAAAATGCTGTAAATTCAAACATGGATAAATTAGAATGATGCATAAGGTTTGGTACATTATGCAGATATGAATGCACATAATATCTGGTTCAAATTTGGAAATATATCTTCTTAAATTCCTACTTCTGGAACCACACTAATCAACTAGTGAGTGCTTAGCACCTATAAATGAAATGTCCAATCCTTAATATAGGGTTAGCTTAGCGCATTTGTAACTCAGTTTACTTTTTAAGCAACTTTCTCAAAACCCTGTGTCAATAGAAACATAATAAGTAAAATAATGACAGGAATAAAGCACTTGCAGATATTCATATCGCAGGCTAGTTGACTGCTCCAAATAAGCAGACGCAATATCCGACATCAATAATGCTCACAGTTGATACTTCCTGCTACGAAAATCCATGAAACGTGATCCTGGCAATCTGTGAATATGGGAACAACGTGTGCAATTAAAAGCCGGTGGCAGACGGCAAAAGCAAATATCATATATTTAGATGGAAGATGTATCTCCATGAACATTGACTCCAGAGCATCAATAGTTCCTTTCTCTTTACAAGTTGCAGTCATTAATAGAACTTTCAACAAGAAAAGACAACAAAAACCTCTTGTGATTAACAAGTCTCATTCAGCAGACTTTATTTTCCTGCACACCCATCCATCCTGAAAGCCTAAGTTTTTGAGTGAAATATTAGATGGTTTGTGTGGGAACACTCCAACAGACAAACCATCCTGTACTAATAAGTCTGTCCAAGCATAACCTCTAAAGACTTGGAAACCGCTATGCTGATTGTAGCGGATACATTCCATGTTCACTGTCAACGAGAACGGTACTCTTTCCTGCTCAATATGGAGAGATTTAGTCCATTGGCCCGATGAGTTGTCAATAGGGTCCATCAACCAAACATCGTAAATTGTACTTTCAACATGTGCAACACCGTAGTATAAGACTCCTCCCAACGAAACCCCTACAGCTGACCAGTGGTAATCACTATCCGCAAAACCCTCATAGTCCGTAGGCTTAGGAGGAGGATCATATAACACAATTATCTCTTCCTCCAAACTGAAGGCTACTAGTTTTCTCCCACTTTTGATCCTCCAAAGCACGGATCCGTTCCAAAAAATACCACTTAAAGAAGGCGTATCAAAATCTATCCCAATTGGATATCTCCCTTTGAGGCTCCAACCTTGATCATCTCCGAGGGTTATAACACCGGCACGCAAGTCATGAGAGCCATCCTTCTCATAGTTGTACAAGCAAACAACCTTGTACTTATTACTAGCAGCAACATGACCGAACCCATAGCCTTTCTCTATATGTGTTGACCTACCAGCAAACTCGGGCAGAATCAGAAACTCGTTGGTTGTCGGGTTAAAAACAGAAGCAGACTGATGAGCAGTAGAAAAAACATCATAGGGATCAAACCCATAGATGCATATCAAGCCATTGACTGAACCAACAAGGATAAATTCACTCGAACGAGTAAGTATCTGCTCTGTCCTCATACTGTAGACATCCCAACCTTCTATATCAAACTTAAGAAAAAGGTGTTGATAGTCAGTACCTTCGGAAACGACAAAACAACGGTTAGCAGATACACCCCTTTCTTCAGTAGGAAACGTCATTGTTTTTGAGTCTACAGACCCCAACTGACACATAGAAATCGTATTTTCTTCGTGTCGATACGCTCCAACACATAATCCATATCATCCCTAAACACTTGAAACGTGCCAGTATCCTCGGTGCAGCGTATATAATCTAGGTTTACTGTCAACGCGAATGGTATGCTTTGCTTTCCAACAGTAAGATCTTTGGTCCAGTGCCAGAATTTGCCATCTGAGGTGACCAGCATCCAAACATCAAAAACTTCAGTTCCGAAATGTGAAATAGCATAAAAAAGATTATCGCCTCCAAGGGAAACCCCTAATGTACCTATTATAATCCCTCTCATTTTCAAACTCTTGATGGGCAGGAGGATCACAATCGGCTATGAAGTTCTCAGTATCTAAGTTGAAGGCTGCTATATTTCCGTTTGTCTTCTTCCAATGGAGGACTCCGTTCCAGAAAATCCCCGTTGAAGAAACCGTATCAAAATCTATAGAGTAGCCCCCTTTGAATCTCCATCCTTTCACGTCTCCAACCGTAAGAACATCAGCATATACGGAATGAAGTTCATCAGAATTGTATTTATACAACCTAAGCAATTTATATTGCTTAGTTGAGCTGTACCCAAAGCCATACCCAATTTGGGTACATGGGTAGTTGGTTATCAGGTGAGGAAGAATTATATATTCATGCGTTACTGGGTTGAACAAGCAACCCGGACCCTCAATTTTAGAAAAACCATTAAATCCGTAAATGAAGATCAGTCCGGTAGCTGAACCAAGTAGATTAAACTCATCCAAAGGTGTCCTAAGTAGCTTTCTCCTTGTGAATTTGTATTTGAAGAAGTCCATCATACCTACTTTTTCATCAGACTCGGACAAATAGAGCTGATGAACAAAAACAAGCTTACCTTTCTTGATGATGGATTTGTTGTCATATTTCTGAGGAAGAAAACGCTGAACTACACACATCCATTGTTTACAAACACATTTTGCCTGCATAATTTCTTCGATTGACAATCTAATCAAAATATATTCGATTTCATCATCGGAGAGGTCATTAATATTCATCCTCCGCTTTTGTCTCTTGTTCTGCTCTACTAGAACTTCTGTGTTGTTCTGTATGTGCTTCTGTATCCTTCCTTGAGTAGTTATTCTAATCTCATTCTCATTAATCGGTGTTTCAGGTCTTGGTTTCTCTTCACTATCCATCTCTATCCAAACAAACACACAAAAATCCACATCACCAACACACAATAATAATCAATCAACAATCCCCAAAATCTCTACCAAACAAACAAGCACAAATCTAAACGAAGGAGAAGAAACCCTAAAATCTAGAACATAACTCAACATCAGTAATCAAAAATCACCACAAGAATAATCAATCAACAAAAAAGATCCCAAAATCTCTACCAAATAAAACAAGCACAAAACGAAGAAGAAGAAACCTATAATCTAGAACATAAATCCACATAAGTAAACAAGAATCACCACAAAAATCATCAATCTAGGGTTTGTTAGAGTGTTAATAGAGATTTACCTGATTACTTTTGAGAATTGGTTGTCGCCCTTTTCTGTGAATGAATGAGAAGAAGAAAGAAGAATGTAGAGATGAAGGCGGGAAGCGGCCTTATTTTTCTATCTACTAATTATAAACTCTACATTACACCTCTTCCGTATCTTATCGCCGTTGGATGAATTTTAAGATCTTACTTGATTTAAAAATCGGAGTATATTAACGGTTGGTGTGTAGGGATGACGTTAGGATTGTGATTGGAAAGGGAGATTAATTAGAAGTTATCGATGCTTAAGTGGGTCCAGAATAAAAAAATTAGGTTCTGTAATTATTTTGAGTCGTTGGATACCGTGGGGTCTGAATGTCTGATGAACGGTTGAAAAGTGCTTTTAATACAGAGTGAATAATGTTGTAAATAATTTTTTAAGTAATTGACAAATTTTGTGGTATGTTAAAGACAATGTCCTATTGGTAGTAATTTTAATTGTTTTGCAAAACTCAACCATCTCAACTGTCTGGTTTTGAAAATTATATCATCAAAACCTCTCCCATCATTATGATAAGATATATTCTTTAAAAAAAAACATGAAAAACAAATCATGTCTTCTATGTATCAGTTTTCACAGATGATACCTTTCTAGAGTTGATTATGGAAGGTGTACCATGGATAATCAAAGATGATCTTTATGCCCTGGAAAGATGTGTATCTGGAAAACCGCCGAGTGACTACAAATTTAAAACTGTTGAGTTTGGTTCGTAACTTCGTGGCTTACTAGTGGAAAACTTGAGTGCGACTTTTGTATATGAATTCATCTCTCAAATGGGTAAAACTCGCCTGTCTATGAAGCAACTACATGGAGTAAATTTGCTAGAACTAAAACCCACATCAACATAAACCATCTTTTACCCCAAGAAATATCTTTTCCTCTTCTAGATAATCCGGATTATGTGGTCTCTATCAAGTATGATCGTCTTCCAAAATTCTGTCTTTTCTGTGGACTTATTGGTCACTTGATGAAAGTTTGTGTCCTGAACTGAACGACTGTAAGGATCGCATTTTCAAAGGATATCATGAGGAACTCCATCAGCTTGAGGACTTCGGGACCCATTTATAGATGGGTTTTGCAGGAGCAGCTTTCTCCTTCATACCATTAGGACCATTGCCCTTTTGGATACTTTGTGAAGCATCCTTTCTCCAGTTTGGAACATCAGATCTTGCCTTCGCATTTACAAAGTTATCTCTCTTTTTATTATTCGGTCGATTATGAGATAACTTTGTTGTGCGTCGATAGACAATATTTGAACTATCATTATAATAATTCTTTTGTCTAAACTTTGGACAATAGCAATCTGAGTTCTTTAGGGGAGCAAACTTAGCCGATTCATTTGATATAAAAGAAAGGGCATCTTGCATCTTACGAACTTTACATCCCTTTGTAAGTGTCCTTTACTCCAACAAAAAAAGCAATGCTTAGTAACATAAGAAGTATGAGTTTTAGTGTTACCTTTTTGTGAATCCACTTGCATTGGAGCTCAACGAGTTTTGTTATTCTCATCTTTGTTCAACTATTTTGCTTTCTTCACATTAGCAGAGGTGTTTTCTTTGATAGTCGCACTTGAAGAGTTTGGTTGAACATGATTCTTAGTCTTTACAAGCTTTACTTCCTTTCCTTCAATTTTTGAAGGTGTTGTACCTTTGACATCAGTGGAAACCTCTGGTTGAGAAGAATTTCTAGCTTTGACAAATTTTACCTCTTGGGACAAAGCTGAAGCTCACACTGGTTTCGAAGTCGTCTGCGAAACAACTTAAATACTCTCTTGTTGTAGTGACTGTATGGGATAAGTGCAGGTTGCCTACATCCATTTATTTTCACTCGAAATGATTTTTACAAACGTTATTAGGTAAAACATACCCCCAAATCTGACTCTAATCAAGAGGATGAAATGACTTGGAAATTAAACTTCTCTCATTAACAAAAAAAATCATTAAGAATCCTATGATATTTTGACACGCAATATACTAAAAAAAAAACTCTTCCTTCAAGGGGGGAATTAGAGGAGTGATGCCTACCATGGAACCATCCTAAAGTAGTACCAAGAATCAAAGTCATGCAAACAAATGGAGAAAAATATAGTACCAAACTAATGAAAATAACAATCAGAGTTTCTCATAGGAAAGAAAAACGGCTACCAAATAAACCACTTTAACAAATAATAACCTTGTAATCTCTTAACGATACCACAGATCAGACCTACAATCAAAACGCTGTCGTTTCATATCCTAGTATCCAACTAGTTACTAGTCATATGCTTTTAAGTATATTAAGCAAACCAAGTTTAACTTGAAATAAATAGTTTATTCACAATAAAAGCAAAAAAAATGCAGCAACAGAGCTTCAACGTCCCAGATTCTGTAGCTTAGGCTATCATATGATACAATACATTGTTCTTTCCTTTCTCTTGGACGATTTCCTGTATAAACCAAAATCCCGCTACTATGCTAATGTCGTGACTAATTCGACAGTTATATGTGATCAACAACACTCAAGAAGGCCCATAATCATTTTCACTCATAAGACAAGATGGAAAAGGAACTAAAATTATTATACTGACATAGCCTGAATCAAGATGTGGGAGATGATGCACTTAGCTTCTTCTTTGGCGGTGGGTTTCCACCTGAGATCATCACATAGGAATAGAAACATAACATCGCCACGCTGCCATTTTGTAAGACAAAAAAAGATTTAAGTGATCACAAGTCCATAGCGAAAATCCTGAGAAGACACAATTATGAAACCAAATCTAATTGTACCTCATGATGGCATAGAACCCTGCTGGGAAAAATTTCTTTGTCTGTAAACAGAATACCAATTTTTATTAACGCAAAGCTATAGTTGTATATAAGGATTCAAAAACTAGTATGGAAATATAACGTACCAAAGAATAATTATGAAAATGCTTCTAGAGAAGTGACGCGAAAACTGTTGCAAGATCAAGAAAGCCGATCAATATGTTTAGCCCAAGGAAAAGGAAACCTATCCATTATCCACTCTCCAAAGATACCAAATTAACGATTTTGGTTCTATACTATCCACTATCCAAAGATACAACAAAATATGGCCATAAAGGCATCCTATATAGTACCAGAAGTTCAAAAAAGTGCAGACAAGTAACATCGTGCTTTTGTTCTACTATTTTCACCTTGTGGCTCATCCAAAATATGTAACCATAATATTTTGCCAGCATAATGAACATATTTACGTCTATGAATAAGCACCTCCGTAAAGATTCCCCTTTGCTAGAGTCAATTTCTTGAAATAGAAACCCTACAAATCCTCCACTCAAAACAAGGCCACCTGCAACCAGATGCAGTTTATCATTAAAGTAGAGAACTGAAGATCATCATCAAAATCTCTATTGTGTATAGTATACAGCAGTATAACAGTCGTCTAGTGAGAAATATGCAATTTATCAAGATAGATGGCTAATTATCATCTTCACGTAACAGGATTTAAATACTGCAACAATCAACTCAATGACCTTTTAACATAAGAATATAAAATTGTTCTGAACTTCTCAGATTAACATCTGACAATAGGCAAATTACAGCTGTATGGTTTAGAAAATGGTAAAACACATATACTGGGAATCTAAGGCGTAGGAGCATAATGAGTGCACAGGTGCAATTTACAACTGACTAGACTGTGAGAGGTGCTTCAGTCTCTTATTAGATAGTACGCGTAATATGAGCTTGAGAATGACTATCTCAAATGCAAGATGATGGTAAGCATGACGATTTGTATACCAAAATGAGCATAAACATATCCGACAGAACAGTCGTGTTTCACTTTCATAAAACGTAAAGATGTTTTAACATGAATAACAATGATCTCCATACATATTGGAGAATCATTCAGGACATATATGATACGCCTATTACATACATCGTGTTTAAGAAAATCACATTATTATACTACCATAAATTACATTTTTGAAAAATTTGCCAGAAACGCACTTACCGAAAGGAATTCCAAAGCAGAAATCATGAATCTTTGCTGCCTTTATAGGCTTCATGATTTCTTGTTCTTGTAACTCCAAATCCTTTCCTAACTGTCCATCTACTGGCTTTTCGTTAGTAGGATGTGATCTAGCTGACCCCTCTGCCTGCAGCTTTGAATCACCAACCGAGGTCATTGTGGTTTTCATATCCAAACTAGAAGATTCTACACTTCCCCGATTAAGTTGCATAACAACCGAAGACTGAAAAAAAAAACTTCTTTACAAACCAAAATGCTATAAGAGTACATACATTCAGTTGAAAGTAAAATGAATTACTATCTTATGAGGGAAAAAGGGCAATATAATTAAAGAAAGGCGAAAAAATACAACATTATGACCCAAAGCTGTAATTATAGATCAACCCTTAATAAAACAACCATCTTTTGTCAATATACTCCCATTTCCTACTCACATCGGACAACAATTGACAAAAAGTCGTTGAAAATCAAACTTAAATGTTCAAAAGAATTTCTGACAAACATTAGTTCATGGAAGTAAAAATGAACACTATCATAATTGATAACAATCAGAACTCACAAACTGTAATTCGACAACAAAGATGCATTCCTTTGCCTTATTAATGTAATTGAGAAACAATCCTAATTCCTAAAGCCCCATTTATAATCACAAGAGCATAAATGTTTGATTGTGATCACCTAAGTCGCTAGGTTTACACAATATCCAAATTCAGTACCTATAGTAACCATGATTGGTCAAACATATGAAATTCAGTGGACACCAATTATCCTAATTAGAGAAAATGATAGATAGGTCATACAATCAGGGATTTGGCAGGTTTTCACATCAATCTTAAAACCGTAACAATTAATATTAATCTCCTTGTCAATTTGAACTTACCTTAGAAGGAAGAACAGGTAATGAGACCATGAATCGATTGCGTTTATGAAGATTGAGTTTCCACCTTTTCAAAGAAGTCAATTAAATTCGGTTATCAGAACATCCATGAAAGAGAGGAAAAATGTTTGAAGCAAGTGTTTGTATTTCTTATAGGCTACATCACCCCTCTACCTTCTGATTTTGGAAAGCCTGTAATAAATGTTGGAAGACAATATATATAATATGAATTTTAAGATTTTAAGAAAATAAATAAATTTTTTTTTTTTTTTGTGAATGAGAAACCTATTAATCCCATATTGGGGAGTTTTCAATCTTAAGTTGTTTTAACAGACAATATAAACTTATTAGTCTTAAATCAGAGAAATCTCTCTTTTTAAGTTGTACTAGGTTATTATATAAACAATCTTTTCTCAACCTATTTTGATATAATAAAAAAGGAAAAAAAGTTTCTCCATATTTTTGGAGAGACCACATGAATAATAACTTTTTATTATCTTTCTCAAGTTTCGAGATTTTTCTTAAGGATTTTTTCGGAGTTGTCAAGCTCAAGTTGAGCATCTACTACATATGCTAGTAGTAGGTGTAGTAAAGTGTTTTATCCTGGAAATATCCGTCTTGTGGAGGCTATAGCATCACTCTTGAGTGTTGACGAGCGTTAATGTTGTAAGGACAGCGTGTTGAACACGTGACTCACTCTGTTTTTCTAAAGTTTTGTTGTATACCATATTGTTGTTGCGGAGATACGAGGAGCTCATCTGTTTCGACAAATCACTTCCATTAAGGAGCTAAGTATCAATAAATTTTGTTTATTTGATTTTTCTTTATTTTTGATTATTGCGCCCAACAATCTTAAGACATTATGATCAATTTGTGAATCGTTGATGTTGATATTATATTGAAAAACAAATGATGTTAATTGTGAAGTGGAAAAACAAAATTGAGTTTTTTGGTTAGTTGTAGATCTTCGAGTATATCTCTCAACTTAGAAGGAATTTCGATAAATACTTTTAACATAATATAGTAGACATCCTGATAGTTAATCCACACCAAATTTCAGAATTTTTGGAGTTATAAAAGTATTTTTTAGGTATTTTACAAAACGGAGAAACTAAATTAGTTTTTCTGGGGTAAACATGAGTTTTTTGAAATGGTGATTCAAACAAAATTTGTAGATCTAAATGTTATATTCAAAACACATTTTTTATTTCCCGATTTGGAGTTGTGGTTTGTGAGGTCGGGTTCTCACACGAGATTAAATAATCTATAACTAATTGTGGAGTTGGAGTGGGTATTGTGCTAATGTCGGGTTCTCACACGAGATTATTTAAATAGTCTAGGATTAAATAACATCCGATTTGGAGTTGTGGTTTGTGAGGTCGTGTGAGAACCCGACCTCAAACTACTAAAGAGTGATTTTATCCATAATATACATGAGATTTTAATTTAGTTGAAATATTTCTCATAAACAAATTAAAGCAAGTAACGAATTGATTTTTGTGACTTAAAGTGATAAACTCTTATATGTGTTAGATTAGTATCACATTGTTAATGAATAATGATATGTTGAATCAGTTGTGTATGAGGTATCCATTGTGTTATAAATCTATTTGATTATATGTGCTTTGGGTAGTATCAATTGGCGTGAATCACATGATTGGTTAATAATTGTGTATTAGCAATTTCTATGGTGATTTCTAAATCATTTCGAATATGTTACCTTTCATTGAAAAATATGAGAATTATAATACACTAGTATACCATAGTCATATGGATAGTGAGGTATAAAGTATCTTTTAGTAACTAGTGCAACAAGAAGGTTAAGCGATCAAATGTGCTTGAATTGATATCTATGTACACAAAAATCGTTTGGAGTTTTTATTACCAAGTTTTGTTACTTACTTATGATAGTAATAGTCTAATGTGAAGAGATTTTTTTGGCTAAGTCCCATTTGTATTAAAAAAGAGCGATTACAAAATTGTTGGAGCAACAAGGCTCCGAGTACATGCAAAAAGCATTAAAGCTACAGCTTGGCGCACCAAGGCGCTACTGAACAACAAAAAATTGCATCAGGCAAAAAATAAGCTAGCCGCGTTTTGGCCTTGGCAAGTTAGACCGAAACCGACTTTGGACACTCTCACTTGCTACCACTGAAGCTTTACAGCTACACTTGACACGCCAAGCTACCAATAAATCGCATCATAAGAGCTAAGAGGCTGGCGTCGCTTCGGCCTTGGCAAGAAAATACCCTCATCGGCTTTGGACACCAGATGAATGTCACTTCCCCCTCAAATAATAAATTGCAAAAATGCAAATAATCTATATATAGGGGGGGAGTGATGAGTGAAAAAGCTTGCTTCACTAGACTTGGCTGTGGCTTGTGGCTTGCCAATGAAGCTTTATTCTGGCCCGGATGGAAGGAATGATGCGTTACCGGCCATGGCTGTGTCCCAATTGATACCAATGATGCATTACAGCTACAGTTGGCGCCCCAAGTTGCCAAGGAGGAGCCAAAAGGTCGCATCTTAAAGGCAGGAAAGCTAGCTTCGCTTTTGCTTTGGCAAGAAATTGACATCTTCGGCTTTGGACACCAGATGGATGTCACTTCCCCCTCAAATAATAATTTGCAAAAATGCAAATAATACATATATAGGGAGGGGGTGATGGAAGGAAAATCATGCTTCACAAGGCTTGGCTGAGGCTCATGGCCTACCGATGAAGCTTCATTCGTTACGTGATTGAAAGGGTGATGCATCTCCGGCCTTGGCTGAGTCTCAGTTGCTACCAATGAAACATTACAGCTACGATTGGCGCACCAAGGTGCTGGGTAGCAACCAATAAATCGCATCATAGGAGCTAACAGGTTGGCGTCTCTTCGTCCTTGGCAAGAAATTACCATCTTCGGCTTTGGACACCAGATGAATGTCACTTCCCCCTCAATTA
>JAJJMC010021456.1:6537-21684 GCA_023531435.1 Papaver californicum | reverse complement strand
CATGAATAATATGTTAGTGTTTTAGAGTTATATGTGTGTTCCCATGGATCCTGCATTCCACGCTTGCTTAGGCGACGGAGACAGGGGGACCACACACATAACTCTAAAACACTAACATATTATTCATATGGGGCATGATCTCAACACACTAAATGTCATTCCAGTGCTAATTAACATGTCGATGCTAGGACCCACCAATACTCTCAGAGAAACACGAAATTGTAAATAATAAAACAGAACGTGATGTGGTGGTGACAACTATCATGTTATTTCTAACACCTGAACTCTGTCTCCTTTATGAATAGACCATCTAGCTGGGCACACCAATCCTTATAGCAAAATGGCTAAGTTTCCATCTACCTAGAGTGGTTAGTGTCACCCTGAATTGTTCACATGCTTCTAAATTCCAAATCTTATTAATCTTAAAAAGTCTCCCAATACCCCCAAACTTAAATTAAACAGTGTCCTCAATGTTTCTAAGTATAGAACAATATCAAAAGAGTAAAAAGTAAGGGAGTCAGAAAGATAGTACCTGAATGCCTGAGCATGGGTTACCTCCCAAGAAGTGCTAAGTTTAAAGTCTTCAGCCAGACTAGAAAAGAATTAGTCACCCCCTTAAATCATATAACAATAATCGGAACAACTGTGGGTCATCTGAATCAAATAGTGTGCCCCACGGTAGAAGTAAACTGCATCAAGCTAAGAGGATAAACGATCTGAGTACACCTTGATCCTTATCTAGGTAAACCACATCGACCAGAGGATGGGTTTCTGGCAACTGAGGTTCGGTAAATCTAGCTGGAGGATGATCTCGTAAAATTGCATCGGTGCCTATGTCAGGTCCCAAGCTAGGGACCTTTTTAAGAGTTAATGGTATAGCACATGGAGAATGATAGTCACCCCCAACCTTAGAGTTTTCAGTGTCTCTAGTTAGACTAATAACAATTTCCCTCATTTCCGGATCGTCAGATTCTCGAAAATAGTCAACTGCTTCTTCTAAATTACAATCCGGTGGTGCAAATCCTAACAAAGTACGCACCTCATCAATAACCCTATCATTATCGCCATTAAATCTGTAGTTGGTTAGGCATTTTTCTAATGGATCTTCTAATGGGTTGGGCCTAAGCTTCATCTCACTAGGCGGTTTGGACTCCTCTTCTGATGGGCCTAACTCACTACTTATCAGGGTATCTGGTGGGTCATGCTTAAAGTCCAACTCATGAAAATCTAATCCAAAGTGGGCTCGACATTTTTCTAATGGGTCTTCTATCAACGTGTTTGGTAATGTCTTCTGAACTAGGGTCTCTATCATGTTGACAGTTTCTAAACTGGGGTCCTTCCTAGTAGGTGCTAACAAACTTGGATAAGGGGCTCTAGGCATAAAATCGGTGGCCCGAGGGGTTTCCTCAGGCTCATCAGAGACTTTATCAGTCTCTTCAGCTATTGGGTCAGGGTGAACTACAGTATGTCCACTATCAGGCCCAGTTACCCCGTTGTCCACCAATTTACCATTCCTGAGGGTCGTGACTGCATTCACGTGACTTGATGATTTCTCACCCGTCGTTATTTCATTGACGCCTCTTGGATTGGGTTGGGGCTCTAAACTACTAGTTTGATTCATTTCGACCAGTTCTAGCCTTCTAGATAAGGATTCTAATGGGTTGGGATTTCTATTGCTCTCCCACTGCTGGGTTTTCTCGGCGATGTCACTCAGAAATTGCATCGTCTCAGCAGGAGTCTTACTGTCGGATTCTCCGATCGACAAGGACTCAACCAAGGTTACAGTCGCATAATCCAAACCCTCATAGAGAATCTGAACTAGAATTAACTCATCTAAACCGTGGTCTGGGCATTGGGACACTAAGTCGTTGAACCTTTCTACATAAACATACAGAGACTCTCCTTCTTGTTGAGAAAACGTGAAAATTTTCTGCCTAATTGAGGATATTCTGTTCTTAGGGAAGAATTTCTGAATAAAAGATGAAGTAAGTTGGGCATAGGTCTCAATCGACTGAGGGGCCAAGCTATACCACCATGACTTGGCTCTATCTCTTAGTGAAAAGGGAAATAGTCTAAGTTTAATAGACTCGTCATTCAAGTCTCTAATCCTGATTATGCTACATATTTCCTCGAACTCCCTAACATGAAAATAGGGATTCTCGTTCTCTTTTCTTAAGAATAATGGAAGCATCTGGATGATTTTGGGTTTCAGTTCGTAGCTCGCTTCAGTAGCGGCTAACTTGATGCAAGATGGACGTAAGGTCCTGGTTGGATTCCACAAATCCTTCAGAGTTGTCATTGCTGACACGGTCTCGGGAGTGACTATTTCACTCTCAGTTGACTTCTCAAGGTTAAGGTGAACTACAAGTCCTACCTTGAGGGTCTCTATCCCAAGTTCGCCTTAAGGGCGTTCTTGGCATGCAAAAATTAAATCCTAACAAGCAATTAATCAAACACAATCGTGCCCTGACTCAACCAAATCAAACCTAAATCTAGCAAACAACAAGCATGATGGTTCCACTTAGATTGTTTCTAGACCAGCTTCTATTCTTTCAAAAGGCAACTGGTTACAATTTTAGCGAACCTCTCCGAACAATCCGAGTTAAATCAAGTTGAAGAGAAACAGGAGAAGCTCAATGGAGCTTTGATACCCCTGTCTCTTTGGCAACGCTTCCCTGGGTTACATGGCGGCTCTAATCAACTTTAATCTAATCTTCCTGCTTTTGAGTTAGGCTAATAAGGTAACCAATACAGTCCTTCCGACCGATTTTCCTATAAGCTCGTTACCCTATCGGTCTCTTTCTAGTCAAGATTTTAGGCTTAGGTTCGCGTAGGTTTCGTTTTCCTAAGGCGGGCAAGAAGGAGACGGTGATGAAATCCGAAACCTTATCTTGTATTGCCAGGCCTTGCCATTTACTATGCAAAAATTAAGTTCCGTATTCAGTCCTCAACATATATGCATACAAAGGCGTCCAGAAAACCCACTGACAGGAGATTCGTGGGTTGGTCGAAATTTACCTCCCGTTCTAGACGGGCGACGAACCGTTGAAGTCGACTCGGGCCACTAATATCCTTTTTAATAGTGTGCGAACCCGAGGGGCCGAGATAATATCGTAATTATCGTCCGTCCCTGCACACAGTTTGATATTTAAAATTACCCTTCCGTAGGGTTTAAAAATAATAAAAAGTCCAAAGTCCAAAAATAATGTCCAAAAGTGTCCGAAAATAAAAGAAAAATTACAAAAATAATTAAAACCCTAATACAATTTTCTAAATTAATTAAAACTAATTAAAATAAACTAAAAATCTAATTAAGAAAAATAAAATAAAATCTTCGATCTTCTTTTTCATTCTTTAAGATTTTCCCTTTTTTAATTCCAAGTCTTTAGCTTTAATTCCAAAACTTGGGCGTAATCTCTTTTCGATCCAAAATCGAACCTGTAGTAAAAAGAAAAAATACAAAAAGAAACGTAAAATAGAACAAAGTAAAATAATAAAACTAAAAATAAAAACCTAAAAATAAATCTAAAACCCTAAACCTAAAAACAAGTCCGCATCGGCGGCGCCAAAAATTGATGTGATTTTATATAGTGGTAAAAAGAGGTTCGATTCTCGAACTTGTGAAGGTAATGATTTTAGAAAATATTGGACTAAATCTAAAATAATAAAAATCAGGAAAATAAACTAGAGATGATTTTTAGAAAATATGGGGAAAACCAGGAATCAGGAATCAGTTATTTCTAACAATTTATGTGATTAATCGGGTAATTCTTTAAAATAAATTAAGCTCAAATATTGCCAAAATAGGTTTTATGCAAACAAGTAAAGGTAAATCATAAGCATGGGACATCAGAGGTTGTTAACCCAGCATGACCCATCAAACAAAAACACCACTACTGAATGAAAACCGTTTTTTCTATTTCAAAACTATGCAATTTTAATAAGTAAAGAATTATAATTGATTAATTAAAAATAGACTTACCACATAAAATTGAGAGAAAAACCTCCTCCATCATCCCAGTAAATATACTTAGCTCATGGTGAAGAAAACTTTCCCAAAAGATCTTTTCATTGCTCAAAATATTGATTACAAGGTTGAATAACGGTGCAACAGCTGAACAGACGCGTTTATAAGTGTTACAGAACAAGGTTCAGCCGTTGCAAAAGGCTAAGGCAAAGAAAAGGGGGAAAGAAATTTGGAAGCTAAGGCAACGAAACAGCAACACTTATAAGGTGTTGCTGTGTCTTCTTCTCCGATGGAGTTGATGAAGAACAGCCGGTCGTCGGTGACAGCAGCAGTGGCCGGATCGTGGGTAATTCCGGCCACAATTCCGGCGACTCCGAAACTTCAATGCTATCTCCCCCGTTCTTCTTGGCTTATCTTGTATCTATAGGCTCTAGGGATCCTTGTGAGTCTTCTAAACCTAATAGAACTCCTTAAAACACTCCCAAATTCATCCAAATCCGAATCAAAGTATAATACCCTTTTTCCGGCGAAACTCGGATTTGGGGCTATTTTTCCGGCGTAAACCTCTAATTCTTCACGTGTTTAATCTTGTATGGACCTCTAGTATATTGTGTATCAATTTGGGAGCAAAATATTCCAAAAATCACGTGAATCAAAGTGTGCAGCAGTTCCGTCCCGATACTGACTGGCAGTTGACTCGGTCAACTCGGGTTGACTGAGTTGACCCGATTTTGACCGGGTTGACTCGAGGGTGCCCCTTATCCACTTATAGGGTGCCAAATAACACTTGTCCTTGGGTGCCTTTATCACTTTTTGAGCCAATTTTTCCACAAATCTTTATTCTTCAAATGTACCTACAAAAGCATAAAAACACGTAATATTTGCAAAATCGAATACTAACTTAATAGAAACTAAGGTGCAATCTAGACACTAAAATGTGTCTATCACATGGGCCCCTAAATACGTATGCCTCTATTTTTATTGGTTGAGGGGCTCGTACCATGGTACCAGTATTACTATTTCCTTCATCCGCTCGAGGTTTCTTCCAACCCTGATTACCTTGGTGGAAATGACGTTTCTGACCACTAGCATTCCCATACTTATTCTCCCTTTTTCCTGTACCCTTAATATCCACTCTGCTAGCTTTCTTCTTCTTTGCCTCTTGAATTCTCAAGCAATGTGCCCTAGCACAATTCACAACCTTAGCATATGTATCAAAGCTAGGGTTTGCAATGATATGCCGAGCAATCCCACTGTTCAACCCACCCAAAAATCTCGCAATCCGATCTGCTTCTGTAGGCATAAGGTGAGCAGCAAAAAGTGAAAGTCGATCAAACACACACTCATACTCTACAACCAACTGATCATCTCTCTGTCCTATAACCTCAAATTGTCTGAAATCTCCTGACGCTCGACAGGCGGGAAGTAATGCTCAAGAAAATGTTGTTTGAACTCTACCCACTGATACTCCAAGGCATTAACGGTTCTACTCATGGAATCCCACCAAGTTGCTGCATTTTCTTCCAGTTGAAACGCAGCCATTCTCTGCTTAAATGCTCCTGAACAGTCGAATTGAGATAGTATCTTGTCCATTCTATTGCACCATTGTTGTGCTTCGATTGCACCTCCCTTTCCACTGAATGTAGGTGGTTTCATCTTCAGAAACTCCTTGTAATACTAAACCCAAGACTTCCCATTTTGGTGTCTCTCATTGGGAAGTGGTTCATTCCTTGCTACAGTCTCTACATTCTCCCTTCCTTCACGTGGTCCAAGCCTCTAGCCTGCTGTAATCGCATTGTTCATCATTGTTTGGATATTCTCTAGAGTTATTACCTGAGGTTCGGCTTCACCTCCGTCAACCCGAATCGTCCTGGAACTACCAGAGGACCTAGTCCTACTACCAGACCTCGTATCATCTCTAGAACTATGGTTTTCCCCATAATGATGATACTCTATACTCTCATCAACGGAAGTCTCGGTCAGATTCTCATCTCGACCACGACCTCGGCCTCGGCCTCTACCACGACCTCGCCCAATAGCACCTCTAGGTCTACCGCGACCTCGAGTCTCATTGTTCCTATCTTCATCCATTCTTGAAGACAAATAAAAACAAGGAACAATCAACACACAGTTTCATCAAAATAAAAGAAATAAAATCGCTGTGCTCCTACCAATAATTTGTGCCTATGTGAAACAACAAGACCCTACACCCGCTCCTAAGGATTTTCCGTAACCAAAAGCTCTGATACCACTTTGTAACGCCCCACCTCATCATTCTAGGTCGGCCGCCCTAAAATAGAGGTGTTACACTACTCATGGGGAAAAAATAAACACACTCAAGCCTTCAGGCCAACAAATGTCAATCCGGCTATCGTGTGGTGTTTTCGAATAATGATAAGTTTTAAGAAAATCTCATAAAAATGACGTGCAATTTAAAATTAATCTGATAAAAGAGAGTCTAAAAAAAAAACAATAGTTCATCTTCGACACACAGGTCGGGTATTTAATTTAAATGATAAAAGTCTTACTTAAAGTAAAGAAGTATGGATTTAATCACTAGCTCTAAATATTTAAACGTTTAAGCACCTTGAAGAAAAATGATGTAGCTTTCCGGGACAAAGATCGTTCTACAAGTTAGGTCGCTCCGCGGCTACCGTTCCCTGAAAAATAATAGTAAGTTGGGTCAGACCCCAACTTAAAGTAGATTCTCACACCATTATACCCTATACGGATAAATTAGCGAAACAAGGTTCATGAAATGATTTCGTCAGGTAGAAATAGTTTATAAGAGTGCCTCTTTGAAAGTAGTAAGGTCGATGACCTAAACAGAAATATAGACTTTTAAAATCAAGACAAAACACAAAGGCACACAAAACCATTATATAAAAAAAAAACGGAAAACAGATTTCCCACCCACGAAAATATTCGACTTCCGCTCTCTATAATTTCGTTCTCTAATTGTACGACGACACATATCGACCCTTACGTAGTCCACTTAATTTCTTACAGTGCGTAGGAAAATAAGTGTTGTCGATCCCATTCAAGATAATAGATCCATATCTTCTAGGCGACCCCTCGGTCATCGCCCAACAACTTCTGGGAGTCGAACCAACTACGAGTCTCAAACAAATGTACACAAGCCATTAATTTAACTACTGATAGTTACCTTCACTATCCTACCCGAAACCCGGGTAATCAATCGAAACGACATGAAAACAAATACTAACCACCGCATCAAACTAAAAATAATACTATTCATCATCGCATAGCATTATTATTACATTCAAAACACAATGACAATGAATAATTCCTAATTACCTCAAAATTAGATGACATCTAACTGTACTAGTACCCACTCGTCTGGACTAGCATATACCCTCTGTTAAACTCGCGTACCAACTAAGTATCTAGTTCGGAACCTCCCTCTGCACTATAGAAAATAACCCTAGTTTATAAAAAACAAATCAAACAATCATGTAATGGAGGGAAACTTAGATTCCTAATTCAAAACTACCACTACATAGTAAAACAGAAAATAACCCTAGTTCATTAGACAACAAATCAAACAATCAAGTAATGGAGGGAAAATTAGATTTCTATTTCAAACCACCACTACACAGTAGAACAAGAAATCAACCCTAGTTTAATAATGAATAAATCAAATAGTCACGTAATGGAGGGAAACTTAGGTTAGTTAGAAACTAAGTTCCTAATTCTAGGCTACCCACTGAAACGTGAAGAAAACACGATCCAGGGTTAAAGATATACAATATTCAAATGATTACACAATGGAGGGAAATATACTGTGGTTGTGATTCGGTATTAATTAATTATGGAACAGGTATTCAATTACCATATTGAAGCATCGATTGCACATGTGATAATGGGGAGAAAACTTAATTACAGCTAATAGACCAACCATTAAAGGAATAAGGATTAGAGAACCTACATGGTGTAAAGCAATTGATCCTCAAATCACTATCGACAACCTCCGCTCAAAATCAATCCTCTTCTTCTTCAGCTTCTCTCTGTATCTTTTTTTTCCCCCAAAGAAACAGTTTAGTTCTTCCGCAAAAACAACTCCCCCCACTTACAAAACCCTAACTATCTATTAATACCCTAACTAGTCTTCCTATAATTCCTCCAACTTCTTTTCCCATATGATTCACGTTAAAACCCATTACTAAAAACTATAACTCCTAACTAACTTAGGTTTAAAGCTTAAGACTATCTAATCCCAGGATAAGGGGTATTACAATCTTTCCCACTAAAAAAAAATTTCGTCCTCGAAAAGAAATTTGCACTTACCAGATTGTTGAATAAATCCGGGTAACGAGTCATCATGTCCTCCTCACGTTCCCAGGTGACTTCCTTGTCATTGTGATGGTGCCATTGAACCTTAACCATGGGAATGGTCTTCCTTCGAAGGATATGCTCTCGACGATCAATGATTTTATACGGCTTTTCTTCATAAGATACATCCTTTTGTAATTCCAGATCCTGATAGTCTATTACTGAGTGTTGATCTGCGTCCCGCACATTCTTTCGAAGCATAGATACGTGAAAAATATTATGAACCCCAGCTAGTACTTCTGGTAGAGAGAGACGGTAAGCCACCTTCCCAATTCTTTCCACAATAGGAAATGGTCCTATAAAACGAGGAGCAAGTTTTCCCTTTTTACCAAAACGTAACACACCCTTCATGGGTGAAACTTTAAGAAGTACTAGGTCTCCAACTTCATATTCGCGGTCCCTGCGTCTCTTGTCCGCATAACTCTTTTGTCTACTTTGTGCTGTGCGTAACCTTTCTCTAATTAACGAAATCTTTTCGGACGTCTCCCGAATGATTTCTGGACCTTTGATTTTGGATTCTCCAACTTCTGTCCAACATGAAGGTGAACGGCAAGGTCTCCCGTACAACGCCTCAAACGGAGCCATGCCAATGCTAGAATGGTAACTATTGTTATATGCAAACTCCACTAACGGTAAGTGATTCATCCAGCTACCACCAAGATCAATAATAGTGCACCTCAACATATCTTCAAGCACTTGATTCACACGTTCGGTTTGTCCATCCGTTTGAGGATGAAATGCTGTGCTAAAATTCAATGAAGACCCTAAAGATGTCTGAAAACTCCTCCAGAACCGTGATGTGAAAGATGAATCTCTGTCTGAAACGATAGAAACTGGAACACCATGAAGCTTAACTATCTCACCCATGTATAATTGAGCTAACTTATCACCAGAATCGTTCGTCTTGACCGGTAAGAAATGTGCTGATTTCGTTAATCTATCTAGTATCACCCAGATTGCGTCGTGACCCTTACTCGATCACGGTAACCCAGTAATAAAATCCATGGATATATTTTCCCACTTCCACTCAGGAATAGGTAAAGGCTGCAACTTACCAGCTGGGTTTTGGTGTTCGATCTTTACATGCTGACAAGTAAGACACTTTCGGACGTGGTCTGCTACATCACGCTTCATTCCAGACCACCAATACTGTCGCTTCAAATCCTTATACATCTTATTACCACCAGGATGTATAGTATACTTGCTTCGGTGGGCTTCATCTAAAATTGCTCGTCTCAATTCCTTAACATCTGGTACGTACAACCTTTCACGATACCTCAACCCACCATCTTGACCAACAGCAAAGCTTTTATCCGCTATTTCATGTATTTTCTCTAGTTGACTCTTACACCACTCATCCTCCTCTTGAGCTTCCATAATACGACTTAAAAGAGACGGACCGATGAACATACTACCAAAGAAAAATTCTTGACCTTTAGTCGTACCCATGTCGAAATTAAAATTAGCAACCTCTTCTAGCATACTCCACTGTTGTACCATCAACGAAGCTACTATTCCCAATGGCTGCCGGCTCAGAGCATCAGCCACCACGTTAGCTTTCCCTGGATGATATTCCAACTTGAAGTTGTAATCTTTAATTAACTCCATCCATCTCCGTTGTTGCATATTCAACTCCTTCTGAGAGAAAAGATACTTGAGACTCTTGTGATCAGAAAAGAGCTCAAACTTTTCACCATACAAATAATGTCTCCAAATCTTAAGCACAAACACCACAGCGGCCAGCTCAAGGTCATGAGTAGGGTAGTTTCGCTCATGAGGTCTCAACTGTCGCGAAGCGTAGGCAAATACTTTGTTATTTTGCATCAACACACATCCCAACCCTTGAATCGATGCATCTTTAAAAATTACCTTCTTCACTCCACTCTCCGGAACGATCAAAACTGGTGCAGAAGTCAGCTTGCTTTTAAGTTCACAAAAAGCCCGCTCACACTCAACACTCCACTTGAAAGGAACATCCTTCTTCGTCAGGTTTGTCAAGGGACCCGCCAGAACCGAAAATCCCTGAATAAATCTACGATAATAACCCGCCAACCCCAAGAAACTACGGATCTCAGTCACTGTTCTGGGTTGCTTCCAGTCCGATACGGCCTGAACCTTAAAGGGATCAACGGATATGCCAGAACCTGATACCACGTGACCCAAAAATTTTACTTCTTTCTTCCAGAACTCACACTTCTCGAACTTGGCATACAATTGATGTACCTTCAAAGTCTTAAGTACCTGACGGAGATGATTTTCGTGATCTTCGAAAGTCTTAGAGTAAATCAGTATATCATCTATGAACACGATCACGAAACTATCCAGAAATTCACGAAATACACGGTTCATCAAATCCATGAATACTGCCGGCGCATTAGTCAACCAAAAGGCATCACCAAAAATTCAAATGAGCCATAGCGAGTTACGAAAGCTGTCTTGGGAATATCACTTTCACGAACTCTTACCTGATGATACCCAGACCTCAGATCAATCTTAGAAAACCACTTTGCACCATTTAGTTGATCAAACAAATCGTCTATCCTTGGTAAAGGATACTTGTTCTTTACGGTAACATCATTAAACTTTCGATAGTCAATACACATTCTCATCGACCCGTCCTTCTTTCCCACAAACAACACTGGTGCACCCCATGGAGAACTGCTTCGTCTAATAAAGCCTTGACCTAGCAATTCCTCCACTTGTTTCTTCAATTCGCTCATCTCCACTTGTGCCATACGATATGGGGCTTTGGCTCTAGGTGTAATGCCTGATTCTAGTTCGATACAAAAATCTACCTCCCTCCGTGGTGGCAAACCAGGTATCTCCCCGAACACCTCCGGATACAGACATACAACCTCAATAGACTCCAAAGGTGCAGTCTCTGATGATGACCCCTCTAGTAAGGCACTACACAACCTACTGATTTGTTGTGAACTTGATAGACACATTTTAGTGTCTAAATTACACCTTAATTTCTAGTGAATTAGTATTCGATTGTGTGTCTATTACGTGTTTTTATGCTTTTGTAGGTACATTAGAAGAATAAAGATTTGTGGAAAAATTGGCTCAAAAAGTGTTCAAAGCACCCGGAAATATGGATCAAGGCACCCACACTTTGGATTGGGGCACCCTTGGATCGGGCTGAGCTGGATCGGGTCAACCCAACGAGCCAGCGAGTCAACCCAGCGAGCCAGCGAGTCAACCCAGGATCGGCCGATCCAACTCATCGGGAAAGTCCTGTTTCAAACAGGAATGGATTTGGTTGCGATTTTTGGGTTGTTTTCGGCAATTGAAGATGACCCATTGCAATTAGAGTTGGAAGAAATCAAAAGACAATGAAAAATCCCGTGAAATCAGCTCGAGAAACCCATTTCTGGCCGGAATCAGGACTCGGTTCCTGTTTGGATTGGGATTGAAGAATTGGAGTGATTTGAGAGAGTTCTATTAGGTTTAGAACTCTCTCTAGGGTTTGTGAAGTCTATAAATACCAAAAGAATCGAAGAAAAAGATATACAGAAGCCTAGGGAGCAATTCAGAGAAAATCCGGTGAAGTTCCGGTGCCGCCGGTGACCTGCTGGTGCTCCGGCCGGCGTGTTCTTCATCCACCATCACCGAAGAAGACGACTCAGTAACATTATAAGTGTTGCTGTTCCACTGTTGCAGCTCTGCTCCTGTTGCGTTAAGTTTTGAACGTTCTGTTGCTTAAAGCTCTTTGTAACAGCTGAACCCTGTTCTGTGACACTTATATACGTATCTGTTCAGCTGTTGCACTATTCTTAAACCTTGTAATCAATATTTTGAGCAATGAAACCAACTTTTGAGCAAGTTTTCTTCACCATGGGGTAAGTTTATTTACTGGGATGACGGATAAGGTATTTTCTCAATTTTATGTGATTTAATTATTTTCTAATAATTATTTATAATTCTTTTATTATTATTTGCATGGATTTAAATTAGAAAAAAATGTTTTTATTAAATAGTTGTGTTCTCTTTTGATGGGTCATGCTTAGTTAATTACTCTTGATGTCCCATGCTTAGGATTTACAATTATTCTTTTAGGAAACATATTTTTGGCAAACTTGAATTAAATTGTTAAAAAGAATTACATGATTAATCACATGAATGTTAGAAATAACTGAATCCTGATTCCTAGTTTTCTCCATATTTTCTAAAAATCATCTCTAGTGTATTTTCCTGATTTTTATTAGTTTAGGTTAAGTCTAATATTTTCTAAAATCATTACCTTCACAAGTTCGAGAATCGAATCTCTTTATTTACCACTATATAAAATCACATCAGAACTCCCCATCAAATCGGGTACGACAACCTCACCCTCTTCAGGAATAATAAAAGTGATTGTTTTAGCATAACAGTCTAACCTAGCATGATGAGCCGCAAGCCAGTCCATGCCTAAGACTATATCGTACACATCTAAATTCATAACAAAAAGATCTGCAGCAAGATCTATAGTGCCCATACGAATAATGCACGACCTAAATATGTGATGATAGATGCTGAACCACCCATCGGTGATGAAACAACGTAATAACACTTCTCTAACTCAACATGCAACGTTTTCACAAACATAACAGATATAAAAGAATGGGTAGCTCCTGTGTCCAACAATACTCTACCATGACGAGTGTGAATAAAGAAGGTACCTTCCAGCATTACCACTGGTCCTTCACCATTCCGAGGCATGACAACATTCAGTCGAGGTTGAGGCCCTCGTCATTGTGGCTGGTTCTGTCCTTGACGTCGCTCATCTCCTACTAGAGTCATACCCTTTTTTGGACAATCACGAGCCTTGTGTCCTATTTCTTGGCAGTGATAACATGGT
The DNA here is from genome assembly GCA_023531435.1 of Papaver californicum. Classification (NCBI taxonomy): domain Eukaryota; kingdom Viridiplantae; phylum Streptophyta; class Magnoliopsida; order Ranunculales; family Papaveraceae; genus Papaver; species Papaver californicum. The sequence continues at coordinate 8,524 of JAJJMC010021456.1, read as the reverse complement.
GATGTGATTTTATATAGTGGTAAAAAGAGGTTCGATTCTCGAACTTGTGAAGGTAATGATTTTAGAAAATATTGGACTAAATCTAAAATAATAAAAATCAGGAAAATAAACTAGAGATGATTTTTAGAAAATATGGGGAAAACCAGGAATCAGGAATCAGTTATTTCTAACAATTTATGTGATTAATCGGGTAATTCTTTTAAATAAATTAAGCTCAAATATTGCCAAAATAGGTTTTATGCAAACAAGTAAAGGTAAATCATAAGCATGGGACATCAGAGGTTGTTAACCCAGCATGACCCATCAAACAAAAACACCACTACTGAATGAAAACCGTTTTTTCTATTTCAAAACTATGCAATTTTAATAAGTAAAGAATTATAATTAATTAATTAAAAATAGACTTACCACATAAAATTGAGAGAAAAACCTCCTCCATCATCCCAGTAAATATACTTAGCTCATGGTGAAGAAAACTTTCTCAAAAGATCTTTTCATTGCTCAAAATATTGATTACAAGGTTGAATAACGGTGCAACAGCTGAACAGACGCGTTTATAAGTGTTACAGAACAAGGTTCAGCCGTTGCAAAAGGCTAAGGCAAAGAAAAGGGGGAAAGAAATTTGGAAGCTAAGGCAACGAAACAGCAACACTTATAAGGTGTTGCTGTGTCTTCTTCTCCGATGGAGTTGATGAAGAACAGCCGGTCGTCGGTGACAGCAGCAGTGGCCGGATCGTGGGTAATTCCGGCCACAATTCCGGCGACTCCGAAACTTCAATTCTAAGCTATCTCCCCCGTTCTTCTTGGCTTATCTTGTATATATAGGCTCTAGGGATCCTTGTGAGTCTTCTAAACCTAATAGAACTCCTTAAAACACTCCCAAATTCATCCAAATCCGAATCAAAGTATAATACCCTTTTTCCGGCGAAACTCGGATTTGGGGCTATTTTTCCGGCGTAAACCTCTAATTCTTCACGTGTTTAATCTTGTGTGGACCTCTAGTATATTGTGTATCAATTTGGGAGCAAAATATTCCAAAAATCACGTGAATCAAAGTGTGCAGCAGTTCCGTCCCGATACTGACTGGCAGTTGAATCGGTCAACTCGGTTTGACTGAGTTGACTCGGTTTTGACCCGATTTTGACCGAGTTGACTCGAGGGTGCCCCTTATCCACTTATAGGGTGCCAAATAACACTTGTCCTTGGGTGCCTTTATCACTTTTTGAGCCAATTTTTCCACAAATCTTTATTCTTCAAATGTACCTACAAAAGCATAAAAACACGTAATATTTGCAAAACCGAATACTAACTTAATAGAAACTAAGGTGCAATCTAGACACTAAAATGTGTCTATCAAATACCCCCAAACTTACTATTTTGCTAGTCCTCGAGCAAACTACTCTAAAAATAAAGTAAAAATCCTAACTCACTTTCGCAGGAATCGCGACTACATTTAGCATATGCAGTAAGCCGTTAAACCCCTAGGTGTCCCTAGTGGGCGAGTTTTGTCTCGTGAGGGTTTACAAGAGGTATACCCATAAAACCTGGATTTGAATCTTAGCAACATGTGAATGATTAAGGATAGACACTAAACAAGCTAGTTAGTTGGCTACTCAGATATTCGGCTATAGGGACCATTACCCTTTATGGATCCAATTACTGTACACGAGTGCTAACTCAAGCGTACTAAAATTCATATATAAGACAACAGAGTTCTACTCAGACAGTTATCTAACCACCCATCACATGAAAAGACTTAGAAGATGAACGTAGACTGTAGAAGGTCGCAAATGTTGACTGAGGCGAACGGTGTTTCCCATATCTGTCTGAAGGTCAGTACCAAGATGAAACCTAGTGTGTCGAGATACTCCCCATTTATTTTCAACGGTTACTACTAACTAAAATATTTACAAGTTCCCATGGATCCTGCATTCCACGCTTGCTTAGGCGACGGAGACAGGGAGAACTTTAAAATACCAAATACTAT